>JAUTXW010004555.1:0-185000 GCA_030620095.1 Kuschelorhynchus macadamiae | reverse complement strand
AAATTATTTAGATATTAAGAGATGATTGCTGGATTAGTTGACTTAGCAATCTATTTAAACTTATTGTTACGATAAAATAAATACTGTGGCTTATAAATAGGGTCATTGTAAAAATAATTCACAACCCGATTAATGGAACTACAGGGTGTCCCATGTAAGATTAGGTTCTACCTCATTTCAGAAGTTAAATGTCCTACAAAAAAATAAACACCAAAGCCTTTGATATAATTTAAATTCTTAAATTATATTATTTTCACGTGGGTCTTTATATTACTATGTATCATTTTTCTTATTTTAAATGGAATATCCTGTATATTTATAGATATTTTAGTAAATCTTCTAAAAGCAAGCTCAACAATATATAATAATATATGGTAAACTGGCGTTCTTAAACCCCAATTTATAATACCGTACGATAAGTGAGAGTGTATATTAAAATAATATACTGACAACATAACACTTTGATTTCAGCAATTTGATAATGACTTTAAACCATACGAATTTTTTCTTAACTTTCTGCTAGATATTCTATATGATTTCCCCATCGTAAGTTCTCATCAATTTCTAAATCTAACATTATTGAGAAAATGGATGTAATGGAGGGTGTAATAGGACCACTTTCAACTTTGTGAAGTAAAAAGTGTTTTAGTGTTATTTTGTTTTTTATTTGGAAGTATAAGAAAATTTGTTTTACTTTCATTTACAATCAAACAATTCTTGTTATATCATAACATTAAACCATCATTAACCAAGTTTTAAGAGATACTACACTTTTTTCCATGACTACAATGTTTGTATCATCTGCATATGACAGAAATACCGGTCGAGATATTTTTAAGTAGGAAATAAGGTCATTCGAATCAACAAGACTGGGCGACGGTCCAAGAACTGAACCCTGCGGAACAACCCAAACTACTGTCAATGAGCTGCTCCTCATTCAATTTACCAAAACACACTGTTGTTGCCCACCCAAGCAAGACTCCATGAGCTTCCATGCCTATCCTCTAATACTATAACCATATCGAATGCTCGGGAGAAATCCACAAATAAACCCAATACATGTTTACAATTGCATCGTTCACATCTGTCGTCTAGAATTCACAAAGAGCATTCTCAGTACTGCTGGATTCTGTAAATCCCTGTTTAGAAACACTAATAATATTATTTTTAGTAAAAAAGTGAAGTAAGTGATGTTTCAAATTCAATTCAAAACTTGTTGAAATACTTGCTAACAAATTTATATGATTTGAATAATCATAAGAATCCCCCTAATCACACTAAGTAAATCCCCACATGTTCAACAAATTATTTGATATGCCATCATGCCCTGTGCCATGTGAATTCTTTAGGTTTTTGATAAAGGTTAAAACACATCTTGTTAACACATGGGTGAGACAAAAATGTATTTATACAAGGTGGCACACAGTTATAAACAAATATCTTGTCATCCATCTTCAATTATTTTCACTTCCTTATAAGAATGATTTTTATTTTATAATGTTTTTATCATGTAAATATAATTATAAAAAATATCTTCTTGCCCCGAAAATTTTTCTAGTGTATGTTTTATCTTATTTCAAGTAGTATTGCCTAGTTCTGAGAACTACGAAGTTCTTACCAATACCATATTTATTATCTCAATAAATTAAAAGTATTTTTTTATTATCAATCTCTTCTTTTATTTATAGTAAGCTTCAGTTAAATAGATACGTTAAATAAAAGAGTAACTATTCAGAATAATAAAAAATTACTATTGAATAATAAACTAAACAGTAGGAGCTACTGTTGCTACGATAGTTAGCCATGACAAGACAAAGACATTTGTTAAAAATCTGTTATTTAACTTCACTTGTGTGTTAGTTGTTATTTAGTACATATGTTTGGATCAAATCTTGCAAGTAACTTTTGAAGCAGTTCCCGTTATCGGACTTGATTATACACATACATAAACTCGATGACATTACAATAATATGGTGCCCCATCGTGAATGTATTATACAGGGTGCATAAAAAATAATTCTAAAAAGTACAAAGCAGTTCCCGTTATCGGAATTGACTGAGATTTGGGACACATACATAAACCCGATAACAATACAATTTTATGGTATCCAATCGTGAATGTCTTATACAGGGTGAGTAAAAAATAATTCTAAAAAGTACAAAGCAGTTCCAGTTATCGGTAATGACTGAGATTTAGTATACATACATAAACTTGATGAATATACAATATTATTACAATAAGAATAACAACAATAATACATTTATTGTTATACCAACAAAAAACATTTATCAAATTTTAGACTTATCTAAACAAAAATATTGGTAAACAAGGGGCTTTAGTAAAGCAGACATCGAAGTACCCGACTTGGATGCTGTTTAACCCCTAATTTATTTACATAAACATAATAATGGCGCTTGCATGTATTTTCCCTTATTTAAATGCATATTTGGCAAATATTTAATGAGAGTTAAGACATATCTTATATGAAAATTATGTTTATAGAGTGGGAGAGTGAAGGTGAAAAATCAGAATGTACCGATACGCAGAGACGCATGTTAAAGAAGTGTAAGATGATATGTTAAACAGGCAACTGAAACCGTAGTAAATTATTCTTAACTAGCCTCTTAAATGATAGTACAGACATTTCAAAAGGTATGTTTGATAAGCAATTGATTCTAACGGCAACGTTGCACGAAAAATTTCTTTTAGATAACTCTATTCTATGGTGATTTCTTCGTAAGTTAATGATATGGATATTAGTACCAAACGAAAGTTTATTGTATAAAGAGGCATTTTATATTTAATAATTTTGAATCCAAAACACGTCATATGCAACCTGAACATATTTAGCCATTTAGAATTTAGAAGATATCGAGTTATAATAATTATCTTTATATAATATCTTATTCTAACAAGTTGGGTGAAAGTATAGTAGGAAAAACAGACGGTTCGATGCGTGGTTGCATCTTCCTCAAACGATCATTTGTAAGTACAAAGAACAAAGACAAACAATGTAATAATAATATAAGACAAATAATATACAATCTTTTAAGTACGATTATTTTTTCTCTTTTTTTTTTCAAACCAAAAAAGAGCTTATTTAAAATAAATTGAATAACTAGTTTTCACACTGCTTTTGTCAGATCGCCATTTTATTACGTTTTGTTGAATTCGTACCACTTTATCCCTATATCATGTTTATTTTTTCTGCAAAATTTAAAGTGAACTAAATAAGATTTTTTAAACATCTTATTTGGCCGTCATTTTGTTTAGCCGTCTTGAATTCGTACCGCAGTTTTCCCTTTTTATCTCTATGTCATACTTAATAAAATTTGAAATTAATTTACTAAGTACTTTTTCAGGCTAATTTTCAGACTCTTTAAAGGGCTGCCATTTTATTTTGCTTTCTTGGATTCATACCAAAATTTAAAAAGTAAAATTGGATAATTAGTAATATTTTTTTTAACATATGAGTAGGCCGCCAATTTTTTCCGCAATATTGGAATATTACTAAAATATTACGAAGTGATCCCCATATGATCCTTAACTTTTGACCAAAATTTGAAGTCAATGTAGTAAGCAATTTTTTAGCTAAGCCGCGAACTGTCAGACATACCGACGGAATTGAAAAAACATATTTTTGACATCTAGGGGCGCCAAAACGTGAAGATATGTAAAACCTGGGAGGATGATTTGGCCGCCATTTCATACTGCTATTTTGAATTCGTACCACAATTTTATAAGTCCAATCTTTCAAGTAGTTTTCAGGCTGATTTTTTAAATACATTATTAAGCCGTCATTTTGTTTCGTCATGTTTGGATGCGTATCAAAATTTTACCAGTTGAATCCTACGTAATATTTGATTCTTGTGCAAAATTTGAGATAAATTGGATGAAAAGTTTTTTATAAATAGTTATATTAACAATTCACTAGGCTGCCATTTTGTTTGGCCATATTAATTTTTTATCAAAATATCACCAGGTTATCCCCATGTGTCCCTTAATGACAGTTTTTGGCCAAATCTATGATATAATAACCGAAACAAATATTTGTGTTTCTAAACTATATTTATTTACCCTCTACAAACCGAAATATGTTTAATATAGATGTCTTTAACTGTAAACCAAATGGTATACTCAAGGCACAGCTCTATAGCAGGTTGCGATCTCTAGCACTCCCAGAACCGGTCTAAGGCCAATATAATGTGCTAATGAACCTTACAAAGTTTACCAATTGTTGCCTGACAAGCACCTAGAATAATTTTACTGGGTTCCGATTCGCCATCGAACTTCGTTTTGGCTTTTCCTTCCATTTGAACCTTTCACTTAATTACATTATGTGGCTGGTTTATGTTCATTAATACAGATATTGGTTATTCAAACAATCGGCTGCCGCCTTACATTTGTTACTTTAAATAAAATACATTGCCAAGTGTATCAGTTTTGGAGAAAATCCCTTAAGAATATGTAATATCGATTATAAATTATTCTCTTCTAAAAATCATTTAAATGATACTCATTACATGTACAATTTATTAGGCTTTTAAATTTTAGTCAGCTACATTTTGAAAAGTGGTAATTGCAAAGCAATACCCTCTAAAATTAACACAGATTTTATTTAAGGATTTTAGATAAGATATGAATTTCTGATAATATTTCAATGTCTAATGCTATTATACCCTTAATAATTTAAAATTATATCTATAAAATAATTGCTTGATTTAATTTTTTAAAAATCTAAACCTTTGAAAAATTAAAAAAAAAACATACATATACGACATTTTTCCTGTATAAACTTCATAATAATCCGAAATATATTTTACAGCTATTGTCGGATTTAGAATAAGAGTATAACCAGAAGAGACTTATTATTTTCCTGTATTGTTCTATCAATCCTAACAAAAAAGCTCGTCTTTTCTAGCAAAAGATGTCTCCGGAACAGTATAATGTACACTTTACGAGAAATATTCACTGCAACTACCAAAACTTTGTACTTATGTTTGAAGCTTAGCATAATCTCATCCTACCGGATCTCGTTCAAATACGAGCACTACAATTTATTAACGATTCTAAAAGACTCATTTCAGTCACTTAGGTTCAAGCATGCTGGCGCGTTTTATCACATCCGTATTAATAAATCAATAATTTTGAATTATTTAATGCACCCCGTATATTAATTTTTATCGTTTCACCGAGTACTTACTTGCCTTATTTTGATGTAAAAATTATGTTTTTAGTTCATATTTTTTCGTTAACTTTAAATAAGATTTATGTCATTAATTTAGGCACTTATTCCTAGATCTATTGCAAAAAGGACATATTTCTCCTAGAATAGCGTAAAATAGTGCAGGAAATTTTCGGATCAATATCTTGCAGCATACAACTTTGAAACAACTTTTTTTTGATCCTTGTTACAACACCGCACTACACTTGTAAATAGGGAGCATTCTCTCCAATCAACACATAAATGGTACACATGCTTCGAAATGCTGTAACCTCTTTATTTTTCGATTCTAGTGTTTATATTCAAAAATTAAGAGAAGTATTTCGCTGTTTTTCGAAATAGTATGCGTTTTTTTAAATAGGTAAACGAAAAGAGAAATGCAGTATCTACGTCAATGACTTCCACAATTTTTGACTATTATGTGTTTATGCGAACCAAAATATCAACTTTTTACATTATATACCCCTTAATAATACCGAAAATCTACGTCCATAATTCCCAAAATCCAGCGAGACTTTGACCCAGACAATTTTTGGGGCAATTGTTGTAACTGTTTAATGGTCGGTCACTGATGATATGATTATCAGTCGGTATAAGCATAATAGCCTGCAACAGGTTTAGAAATTATAAAAAACGGCGACTTTATATACCCAGTACATAATGCCAAAAAATAAATTAAGGCAGCTGGTGAATCACCCGGTTACTAGAAAATGCCACTACTCCGAACCAAATTGATTTAACTATAATATTTCTCACTTTCACCGCCGCTCAAAGCATTTAAAATAGATAGATCAACAGATATTTGCAAATTTTGGTACTTCGGGTTAAAAACATCGTAATCCTATCAAACTGCATATTATGACATATCAATCAAAGCTATACAGCTGGCAGAGCCAGGCCAACTTGGAAAAGTGGTAAATTTAATAGCAAATGGAAAAATAACGCATTTTTACTCAAAACTAGATTATACCCAATTTTTCGACCTCGGATAAAAAAAAATGTAGATCTGTCTTGTAGCATAAAGATGGAATTTTTGATACATCAAAACAGAAAGATGATGTGCGGATGAATTCTTAAAAAGAGAAGGAACAATAAATCGTAGGCATGTCCGCAAAAAAAACATAAGAAAGGTGTGAAATTTGGTAACCGCGCTACACGTGTAGAGACGTCAAAAATTTACCCTAAATTTTGAGTTTTTTCTGGCCGAATTTACAAATGTGAGGCTGGCTCCATGTTTATTTGTTTTCTAGAATTTTCAACAACTTTCCTATATCTTTTAACTTGGTTAAACTGCTCTGCTGATGAAGTTTAATAAGACTGAAACACATGTAGCGCGGTTACCAAACTTCACACCCTTTTTTTTGAGGAGATCCCCACGATTTATTTTTCCTTCTGTTTTTAAGAATTCATCCGCACAATCATCTTTCTCTTTTGATTTATCACTTTGGGCTTGGATGTCACGGCAGCTGGCTAAGGTAACCTCCGTAGAGACGTCAGAAATTTACCATAAATTTTGTTTTTTTCTGGCTGAATTTACAAATGTGTGGCTGGCTCCTGTCAGTGAATCCACGTTGGTTTGTTTGTTTTCTAGGATTTACAACAGCTTTCCTATATGTTTTAACTCGGTTAAACTGCTGTGCTGCTGAAGTCTAATAAGACTGAATCACGTGTAGCGCGGTTACCAAACTTCACAGCTTTTTTTTTTGCGGACATGCCCACTATTTACTTTTCCATTTTTGACACATTTATCAAAAATTTTTATACCCAAGGGGTACCAATACGACTTTGCGAAGGGCCAAAGAATGGCAAACAGAATTAATGCACGCTACAATTCAAAAATTTCTTAAAATTCACCCCTAACCCTGATCACGCTGATTTTAACACCAATCTCTAGAAGAAATAAGTGTCTTTGCACATTTACTTGATTCGCCGAGGATGAACCGCTCATATGCTACAAGGCCAAACAAAAAAATCATAGGGAAATATATGAAAACAAAATTGCAATTTTTATTGCCAAATGTAACCCTGTATAAGGCGATGTGGTTTTTTTAAACCCTCGGGGGAAATTTGGGGTTCCATAAACAATTTCCGCCCCCCGTTACTTTTCTCGACACAAAAATAGTGAAATATGGAAAATTGAAAATGCGGAAACAGTTTTTTTTTTATTAATTTTAAATGTTCTTTATATTCGCCATCGCCTTTATACCCCGACAAAGTAGTCAGGATTTTGACTCCGCAAAATGCCTTCAAAGTTACCCCATTTTTATTTTTTTAAATGATATCCCGTGCTCCGATAATGCCCCTTAACGACCTTGGACGAGAAATCCGCAAAAAAAGCTACCTCTCGAAAAATTCACCATAGCGACCTGCATTTTGAATCCTCGGGGTTTTGAAAAAAATGTCCCTGTGGGGTTATTATGGGTCCCACCGAAATCGCGTTTGTACCAAAAGAAGCGCTTATTTATTAGCCCACAGAAGCGTATTTTTACGATTAATGTTATAGAACACCTCTAAAGATGTGTAGATTATGAAGACATCATGGTCCTTGTGTTTAGACCACGTTAAAATGGAATCACTTTCCGACACTATACAGACGTGCCTATCAGTGATTTAATTTGAATAATATCAGAAATATTTCACAATAATAATCTTGACAATGCACTTTTAGATCTGATTGAAGCTTATCTCATTCAAGATATTTCTGTTTTCAAAGGACAGAGAAATAGATCACATATTTGTCATATGGTCTCATTGTCCATAAAATATTCCCGTATTTCGCGATCATCTAAATCAGCAACACCCTAATATAAAATTTGCAATGGAAATTTCTAGATGTTCTCATACAAAAGAAAAGAATGGTACCTTAAGATACTCAGACAGAGAAAACCAACACATACAACCTAAATGCAAATCCTCATCAATATCAGGCTCAGAAGCAGACAGTTATTAAGTCGTTGGTTTATAGAGTCACCGGGAGGATCAAAATTCTTTACAATCAGAAAGCGCGAAACTCAATCGGGATTTAGAAGGGAAGGGATATGAAGATGTTAGGCTGTCATTTAGAAAATATAATATTTCTGCTCCCCGACGGGAAATTACCAAGGATTTACCGATATGAATGGACGTTTTTCCATTTATACACGGAACTACAGATAAGATTGTAAGATTACTTCGCCGATCCAATATACGTACAATCTTGAACACGCATAAGAAAATTGGACAATGTTGGCGATCCCCGATGGACATTATCATTTTTCAAATGAAAGGAGTATACGTAATTCCTTGTTCTTGTGATGATGTCTATATAGGAGAAACTGGACGATCCATATACATTAGCCGTTAGGAACATGAACAAATTGCACAATCTGTTATAGCTGAACATCAGTATTCCACTGGACATAACATAAATGTAAAAAGTCAGCCAGCCTAAATCTCTCCAAGCTCTTTCAGTATTCCGATTTCGAGAAGTAAACATCCCCGAAGATCCATCGTATAATTTAAGGCGAAAAGGCATTCCATTTTGAAACGGTCTAAAACCAAAAACCATGATTTCTAAATTGACTAAAGCCGTAAAAGCTTACGTTCCATCTTATTTACAAACTGTGTTTAAAATCTTTGATTAAAGACAAATAAAGTAACATTATAAGAATGTAAACGTATTCTAAGTGATCTGTGATATTTGTTAATTGGTCAATTTACTATTTTTTGATAATATTTTGTCTGCTGAACAAAAGAAGTTTTACACCTCTTATAAACCTGGGCTTGGAATCTGGAATTTCGGAATACTATGTACCCGAGTACAATTAATTTGATTTGCTCAACGATGCAATAATGCAGACGATGAGGTAATTGAGATATGACCTTGTCCCTTAAATTCCTGCCAATAAGTCCAGTGACGTCCAACTATGCGATGAAACTAGGAAGCTGATTTTTTCAGATTTCGATATTGAATGGGCTAAATAATAGTTTATTTCAGGTAGAATATTTAATAATTAGATTTAATATACGTTCTACATTTGAGTAATTACCAAAATTCCGATTTTCTAAAATACGGTAAAACAATTTTATTACTCTCTTTATTTTATTTTTGTTCAACTATTTATGCTTCAAAATGTTACTATCTTGTCATCGTACACAGTTCGAAATATCCCTTAACCCCACAGTAGTAGCGCTACGTCTGACACACTTTGCGCTCGGAATATCCTACAGCATTTTCGCATTTTCTCGAAATTTTTATTTTTTTTCAACTATTTAAGCTTCAAAATATTACTATCTTGTCATCGTACACAGTTCGAAATATCCCTTAACCCCACAGTACTAGCGCTACGTCTGACACACTCTGCGCTCGGAATATGGTAGAGCATTTTCGCATTTTCTCGGAATTATCGTCCCGTCTCCCAGAAGCTTTCTGAAAATGCTAATAGGGATGCGCTTTGCAAGGCAAACATCAATGGTAAGCAAGGCAAGAATCGATGGTAACATCGATGTAGTAAAAACATCAAAAACATGACAATGATCTTCAAACATCGACACAAAGGCAGAATATTTAAAGTTGTGGAAATATAGAAACTAAATAGACATTTAGCAGACAGAATCGCCCGTAAAAGAAAAGTAGGAAAATCTTCCGCTAGACGGCGCCTTAGGACCAAAATAAAACGAATATACTAGAGATGGGCGATTCCAAGAGACCTGTACAATCCAGTATGTCATTTGACGTTTTTATTTTACGATTTTTTATTTATCACCGCGACACAAAGTACATAGTGTGAAAACAAATCATCGATGTCGAAAATATATCGGAAAAATAAAATTGATGTCAAAACATCGATGTCTCTTGGCTCTACATCGACGCTTCAGAAACATCAATGTTCGATGCGCATCCCTAACTGTTAAAAGTGATGAATTCAAATTGTAGTATTTGCCTTTCTGCAAGGATAGTGAAAGAGTTTCGTCATATCGTTATAGTAGTAGCTAAGTTCTTTTGACGATATGCAATACATATTGTAGTTTGCCTGTTTTTTTTAATTAGAAGAGAATATTCATATAAATGCGATAACCCTATATTTTTAAACAGTAAACGTTTTATTTTGTGCATCAGTTAGAAGCCAGTATAAAATCTTAACCCTTCTGTACAAACACCCCGGAAATGTAGTCTTTGCTTCAGACAGAAAAATTATATAAAAATAGTAAGTACCTATATCAAACTTACTATTTTACAGTTTTGGAAAATTAGATAGTTTCTTTTTAATTAATAAAGAAGGTTATTTTTGTAGATTTTGTTGTGTTTTATGTGTCCCTTTATGTTTTTGTCAAATTGAATTGTCCAGAAACGATATATTAGAGAGCTTGAAAAATTAGCGAAACAAAAGCCAATTTATTTTTCGCCAAAAGGACCGAATTCACCTAAGATGAACCTAAAAATAAAATAATTGATTCCTTTAAAATAAAATTCAATGGCAAGATCCTGTTTTGTGTCAAGTATTCGGATTTGCTTAAACTGTTAGACAATTTGGTAATCCAATAATATTAAATAGCCTTCCTGCATTTAATTTGGTTCAATTACAATCTAGCGCATGTCGATCGTTATCTTATTATAAGAAAGCAAACATTTGACTACAAGTTAGGGCAAGTAATTTCCTCCATAGGGTTTCCTCGCCAGGCATCTTGTGATTTATTGATTCCAATTTATTTTTTCGCTTCTTTTTATCAAGGTTTTTGCTTCTCTAATTTTCTAGGCTCTCTCATATATTGTTTCCCAGTTTTTATCAAATTATTGCAAATTCACTATTACCTTGGTAAATAAACGAAAAAATTTTGGTGTATTTGAATGCCTTATATTTTCTAAATACAATATATGGATCGCTCAACAGATATACTATATTTCTGACTTCTGTCATTAATTACTCGATTTTTAAACGACTTGTAAATTATATCCCTCGAAGACTTGGTGCGAACTTTTGAGACACAGACTGGTAAAATAAAAAACGAAACTTTTTATAGATCATATACGATAAAAACAACAATTATGAGTTTTCGTATAATTAATAATTTTATATTTTTATATAAGACTTTTGTCCAACTCAAGAGGGTGTGAAAGTTACTTCAAACTGATCATTTTGTTAACTAATAAATAATCGACAATTAGTAATAAATCAAAAAATTCTTAGGTTCCTCAACACAGATTGTCAATTTTTTGTAACGTTTTTTAAGTAAAGTAGAAATAGGAAAATTCTAATACTCAAAAGTTTATTAGGGTGTGGGGTAGCTTCTACTATACAAGAATTCAAATTATGTGAAAAATTTCCTCGATAAATCGAAGTATTGTAATCACAAAGAATTAAAAACCAAGAAAATTTTAAAAAAAGTCACTCATAAAACATATGCTATTTTTAAGTCTCAAATTCGAACATGAATAACGATATAATATTATTCTTAACTGTTTACAGAGACTGTATGTATTCTTACATTTATATATGTAGGTACGTAAGTATATTAATAAACAGGCATGCATCTGGACGTAAAGACTTGGACAATGACAATGAAATACTTAAGCTGATCTAAATACTAAGAATAGTTCTGAAAAAGATGGCAAGTTGTTTTAAAACTGTAATTTCTACTTAGTCAAGGTGATAAAGAGAAAAACTTCGAGCATGTGCAGATCAGTTTTCTAAAAAATTTTCATAATTCTGTATTCTCTGGTCGTCAGATCATATTTCAGGGCAAAAAATAGAAACAACTTCTCACGCCATTATTGTATGAATTTAAAATGAGAAAATACCGAATCAGCAGCAGTAGGACAAGAACTATAAAACATGTATTTCAGTATGGACAGGACGACTGTTCGGAACACCAGTAATTTTCAACTTTACTGAACAAACAAGACACGAATTTAATGTTTATATTAACTTAAAACCAACAAAATTTGTAATTTTTACAAAAAATATTTTTTAAAATTGATTTTTCTAAATTAAACTTTCGGTATTTTGCCAGTATAAAACAAATTCGCTGTACCGAAATTCTTTCATTTTAAATTCTTCTTTGGATCAAGCAAAAGTGAAGCATAGCTAATGCAATGTTATCTTTTACTTTCTTTCATTGTGGGAGAATTCATTTCGAAGGTTGTTTCGGTTAAAGTCCTGGTTCTACTTAATTACCCGGACGTTCAATCATAATAAATCTATGTTTGAGTCAAAGAAAGTCAAAGATAACCCAATTGCATATGTACACAGTAGCAGATTTAAGATGAGACTAGCGGGATTTATATTATTAGTCAAGTTAAACCAGTTATAAGTTACAAATAAATAAATAAGACACATTTAGGTTGCTAGTTTAATACCTTTGACTCCCCCGATTGCCTGTTATACAAACTAAATAATTAAAGCGCATCAAAACCGGGCAATGCTTCACTATATTTGATATAAAAAAGGGTTCATAAAGTTCCGGGTAAGTTCAATTTATTGATATTGCAATATTCCGTTTCGCAACAGGATTAGAGTAACATCTTAAGCAGGGTGTGAAAACGTCATTACAGTCATTCATTAATTTTGTATTTAACCATTCTAGCCTGGAAAATGTCAAGGTGCCCAACATTGGACGGGTCTTGTCAGTAAATCCCTGCTTTTGTTATGGTTTCTCCAAGTAAATAGTTTTTGAACTTCATGGCATTATTGCTCCGAAGTCAACATGCAGAATCAGGTTTTTTTATTAATTGCGTAGGTATAACTGTAACGGTAGGTAGCCAAGGTTCCCTACGTAGAGACCTCAAGTGTTAATGCTAATCTAATAAATCTGAGAATTTTTCTGACCGAATCTACAAATGTTTCGATGGCTTTTGCTAGTGAAATCATGTTTCTTTTTTTAAAGTTTTGCTCCAAGTAACCTTCATTTAAACTTGGTTCCACTACAGCTGAGCAGTCAATAAGCAGCAACATGTGTCCTGTTCCATCTTTCATTCTTTTGCGGAGATATGCACGATCATTTTGAAAAAAAGGTGGTTCTGTTTTCGACCTTTTTCTATGTATGTGTATATGTCCACAATTTTCTCTGCAACTAAACGGATGTGACTTGCGTTTATGCATGTTAAGGGGCAACATCTCAGAGTGGGTTTAGTACAGAAAACAGCTCGTTACACCATAAGAGACATGCGCAGTAATGGAAAATGTCCGGCAAAATGAGAATATCTGACAAATTGTTTTAATCACTCGTAGCAAATTTAACACCAATAAATAATGTGTCCGAAAACATATAAAAAGCGATATACAATATAGTTGAACAGGGGTTTCGCACTGTTCTCTTTGAACTTCAAAGAAAAACAAATCTATTTAAAAAAGTCGTAAAATTTAACATTTTAAACGTAATAGACAGTCCAAAACGAACAAAATTCGTCAAAACTTATCCAAATATATATTAAAATATATATATAAAAATAAGAAAACAAATATAATAAAATAAATTACAAAAACAAAAAACTAACAATAACAAAATAAAAAATATTAGAAACAAGAAATACTGGCTCTAAAAAAGCATCGAAAAGTAAATAAAAATAAGACGACCTAAAAATTTGACTTGAAATTGGCATTAAACTAATAAATAAACACTATTGAGATATAGGCATATTATGTTCAAATACGAATTGTGAAAGAAAGCAATTTAAAATGTAGGGCTTTCCTTAGTAATCAGAGAGTAGTTTGACGCCGACTTCAATAAGCCAAGTTCTTAAATGCTTTGCTTTTTTAAAGCCGGTATTTATTTCCTTCATTATTTATTTAATTATATCCAGTGCTAGCATGGTTTAGCTTTATAGAGATCTATAATACCTATATGTCGTGACTAACACAAAAATACTAATAGCATAATATACAAAATTACCCATAAAGATAAATGTTATTGTCTACAGTTAATGTAGTATAAGTTTAATTTGTATGTATTGCATTTACGATTGAACATTACCGTACTTCCCTGATACTTAATTGACTCTACATTGCGACTTAATGAAGTACGCATTCGGTTTAACACTGACCGATTTCTCTATATGAGTCGAAATGGGACGGACTAATGTGGAAACCAGCCAAGGAATTTCCAACGTTTGACTGGAATTCGCTTTTCGCCTCGAAGATCTGCGTTATACCGAATTCCAAATCGTGCACTGATGAGTACAACTAACTAACTTGATTTTACATTAGAAATTCTATATCGGATTTAAATAAAACAAAGGTAAAATGTCTACATTTTTTTGTCGTTAAACACTATGTACTAGTAGTTTAAAATATCCGACAGTACACGCCCCTTGCAAATCAATATAAAAACGTAAATAGTCTAGTGTGCACTTAAAAAATGATATTTTAGCTAGCCTTGATGTCCTTGATGAATTTTTGGTAAGAATGGTATAAACGAAGAATTCCTACCCGATATAATACGATTCCATAAAATTCCAAATTATTATACAGGGCTGCCCAAAAGTCCGGAAATAAATTAATATAGCCTCAACCAATAACTTTTTGAAAAAACGCTCAGACCCGTTAAATTAGTATTTTAATTGCTCACATTTTGACCTAATTCATTTGTTTTTGTATTGACATTTGTCAACGGTCAAAAGACCTCATCGACTTTTTTTTAACTGGTAACATACAGCTTGTGATACATCATTGGAAAGCTCTTGCCTCATACAGTATGCTCCCAAATTCTGGAGCGATTCTGTCTTTCAGAAATAACGCTAGGACATAGTCGTCTTCCAAAAGCTCTTGGATAAGATATACTTTATAAATGTGTTTCAAAAACCTTCCAATCGTACCTCAAGACGTATCATAATTTTGGGCCAATGAAACTGTTGAAACGTGTGGATTTTCCTGCGGAGATAATGCAATGTTCAATTTTTCAAATACGTGGCCGTCCATTTCTGGGCAAGTCCTTTACTGCACCATGTTCCTCAAATTTGTGGAATATCTTACTGACAGTACCCTGTGAGTTGATTTTCCGGATATTTAACATTAAACAAAGCGCACACTTCTTTTTGACTTCTCATTTTAACTCCACAATATCAAGACTTCGTTACGCTGCCTTTCGGACAATAGCATTTATATTAAGACAATTATAAAAGAACACTTTAATAGTACCGAAATTCTTTTTAGAAAATGCCAAAATGTCAAGCAATGCAAGTTTTTACTTTTAAAGTTAAAATGAAACGAGCATATTGTATGAGATAAGAGCTTTCAAATGACGTCTTACAAGCTGTATGTTGCTATTAAAAAAAAAGGTCGATGACGTTGTATATTTGAAAAATGTTAATAAAAATCAGACAGCTTTTTTTTTAAATGAAAACTATTCAAAATAAAAAAAATACACAATTTCTTTAACAGAAAATGATCAATCATTAATGTTGTTTTTACCTTTAAAGATAAACCCGGTTTGCTTGACATTTTGTGACAAGTACTACTTAGTAAAATTAATTTCATTACTATTAGAGTGTTCTTTTACAATTCATTGTTAGCATGTGGAGATCAAATGAGAAGTCAAAGTGAATAGTGAGCTTTGCTTAATGCTAAATATCTATAAAATCAAATCTGATAGGGTACTGTTAGTAAGATATTCTACAAATTTGAAAAGATTATTTGACTAAGCGAAAATGATCAATTATCCATGTTTTTTGACCTTTAAAGGTGAAAACCTGCATTGCTTGACATTTTGCGACAAGTATTACTTAGTAAAAGTAATTTTGGTACCATTAAAGTGTTCTCTTATAATTTTTTTTGATAAAAATGGTATTGTCTGAAAGGCAGCGTATCCAAGTCTTGATATGGTTAAGATGTGGAGATAAAATGAGAAGTCAAAAAGAAGTGTGCGCTTTGTTTAATGCTAAATATCCGGAAAATCAAATCTCACAGGGTACTGTTAGTGAGATATTCCACAAATTTAAGGAACACGGCATAGTAAAGCACTTGCCCAGAAATGGACGGCCACGTGCTTTAGACGACAATGAAAAATTGAACATTGCATTATCTCTGCAGGAAAATCCACACGTTTCAAGAGTTTCATTGGCTTAAAATCATTTTACGTCTAGAGGTTCAATTGGCAGGTTTTTGAAAGCAGAAAAATACCATCCATATAAAGTATATCTTGTCCAAGAGCTTTTAGAAGAAGACTATGACAGGCGTTAGCAATTTTGCGAGGAAATGATGAAACGGTGTGATGAGAATAATAGGTTTCCCCATAACATATTATTTTCGGATGAATGTACCTTCTTTTTAAACGGAGTAGTTAACAGACACAATAATCTGGCGTCAAGAAAATCCACACTCGATATTTGAAGCTCATACGCAGCGTCCCCCGAAAGTAAATGTATGAGCAGGTATAAGTAATAACCGAGTTATAGTGCCATTATTTTTTGAAGAAAACCTTACAACTGAACGATACCTGGACTTCTTAACCTTTCAATTGATGTCTGCTGAAGCTGATATTTTTCCTAACAAAGTAGATCCAGATAAACCAGATGAAACAATTCGGTTTCAACAAGACGGTGCTCCATCACATCTAAGTGTCAATGTGAAATGATAGTTAGATGAAGTATTTACAGGTCACTGGATCGGACGACTTGATACATTGGATGGCCACCGAGGTCCCCAGATTTAACGCCTTTAGATTACTTTTTTTTGGGGACATCTAAAAGAGAAGGTTTACCAAAACACGCCAAATAATATTGAAGATTTGAAAACCAGAATTCGAGTGGAGTGAAATAACATACCAGCTGAAGCCATTCGGAATTCCGTGGACGGATTTTATCATCGCCTGGGAGTATGTCAAGTAGTGGGTGGAGGGCATTTTCAGAATTTGCGACATTAAACAACTTTTTATTTTATTTTGCCTTGCTATTTTATTAATTCTAATTCTTTTATTTTTGACAAAACAAACTATTGTCGAGTTTTTGAATGCAGTAAACAGATATCCAGTGTTAAATGGAAAAATAAATTCATTAGCGAAATATTTTTTTTTTTATTTTGAACGGTGGCTTTGAAATAGCTTGACAGAATCGCGCCAGAATTTAGGAGCATACCGTATGAGATAAGAGCTTTCCAATGATGTACCACAAGTTGTATGTTGCCATTTAAAAAAAAAGGTCGATGACGTCATACCTTTGACAAACGTCAATACAAAAACAAATGAATTAAGTCAAAATGTGAGCAATTAAAAAACTAATTTAAGGGGTCTGAGCGTTTTTTCAAAAAATTATTGGTTAAGGCTATATTAATTTAATTCAGAACTTTTGGGCAGCCCTGAATATTAAATAAATAAGCAAGTAGGCGGTGCTTAAATAAAAAATCCTAACTATTCCTGGGCAATTAGTTGTAAATCGATTTATGATAGTCGCTGAAAAAAAATCTTGAAACGGCAAAACAAAATCTGAATATATAAAATAGTTATGCAGACGACATTTCGATCATGTGATAGCATGGTCAAACTGAATTATTTAATTTAAACGTAGAGTACAATTTACACTTAATTAGTTAATACAAATCAAATAATTTTTTCAACTATGTTGGTTTAATACACTGCACTCTATATCTAAGATGGTAGTTAGGCTGTTTTGTAGCTCTAACATCTTAAAATATTAATTTGCTGTTTCCTTCTAACTCTAGCGAGAATTGTATCTTGGGATGTATTAAATTCATGTGAGTCAGAAGTGTGTCAAGTTCAGTTAGACTTAAGCGGGATATTTAAAAAAACAACATCATAAAGTAAGGTCAGAAAAGTGGAAGCAAAAACAGGCCCAGACATGTTTATTTATTTATTTATAAGTTTAGGCAATCCAACAGGCATTTTGATCTACCCTTTAGCAGGATAGCAGAGATTTACATTTAATTTTGTACAATGCCGTTGAGCAAGCTAACTTTTAACCAGACTAAAACTAACCTATTGCTAAAAACTAAGAACTGAAGTGAGCTTTAAAAAAATTACCTTGGTTAATCCTAAAAAAGTATTAAATAACCCCTGCAAAATACTGACATAATAATACCATTTTTAACGTCTATTTTAGATTATATCTAACATGTTTCTTAAAAGCAGGAAAACGTAAATTAAACAAATTGCAATCGGACAAAATTATTAAACGCTCGCGTGCATCTCATAAGTGGTGAGTTTAAAAAGTAGTTAGAGCTTGACCTAGGAATTTAGAATATCTGCCTATTGCGAAGAATATACGAACTTCTATTAAAGGAGATTTTGTTTAAACAGTATGCTGAGTCGATTAAATTATATTATATTATTTTACAAACAAAAAATCGGTAAATTTCCTTTAGCCGGATCTTCCCTCGGTAAGAATATTTCCTTTTATTAGAAATAGTGAAGTATGGCCCAATTTAGTTCAGTACTTAGATATTTAGGAACACATTTTTATTGGGCGCCATTTTGTTCCATCATATTGGATTTTTACCAATATTTTACCACACTAGATTTTTGGGTATAATTTAAAATAAATATAATAAGTAGTTACGTCATGTTGAATTCGTACCATTTTATCCTTATATCACATTTAATTTTGCTGCAATATTTAAAGTCAATTGAATAAGATATTTTTGCGTTGATTGTTCAAAAATTTTATTTGGCCGCCATCTCGAATTCGTAACACAACTTACTTTAGGTTATCTCTCTATATACTTAATGCTTGCACATAATTTGAAATTTATCTAATAAGTAGTTTATTTCAGGATGCGTTTGTAAATATTTTATTAGGTCGCCATTTTGTTTTGCTATCTTATATTCACACAAAATGTTACCAGTTCATTCTTATGTAACACTTAATTTTTGCGGAAAATTTGAGGTAAATTGGATAATTATAAGTAATTTTTTTAACGTTTCACTAGGCCGCCATCTTGTTCCGGCATATCGGATTTTTACCAAAATATTACAAGATCATTCCCCTACGACCCTTAATTTTTGATGAAAATTTCAATGTGATGAGTAGCTTTTAAGCTATGCCGCGAACTGACAGACCGACCGACGAACCGACAGAATTGATAAAACATATTTTTTTTTTAGCCTCTAGGGGCTGTAAAATGTGTAGATATGTAGAAACTGAGAGGGTGATTTCGTTCAAAGTACAAAAATCGTATTTGGTCGACATTTTGTTCCGCCTTCTTGAATTAGTACCATAGTTTTACTAGTTCATCTCTATAGCACAGTAAGTTATGGCACACAATTTGAATTCAGTTCATTAAGTAGTTTTTTCAGGCTAAATCTTTAAATATTTTATTAAGCCGCCATTTTGTTTGGCTATGTTGGATTCGTACCAAAATTTTACCAGTTAATGCCTACGTAATACTTGATTTTTCTGCAAAATTTCATATACATTTTTAGTAATAATTTTTTTAACATAGGACGTCATTTTGTTTTGCCATATTGGATTTTTACCAAAATGTTACCAGGCCATACCCATGTGACCCTTATTTTTGACCAAAATATGAAAATTTTAAATTTTCATGATACGTAAAAAAATGTCTCTCTCTATTAATACTGTAATTTAGAGCGTTAACGAATTTTTTCTTTATAGGGTCTATTCGAGTTATATATATTTGGGATATTGGATTTCAGACTGTAGTGGGGGATTTAAGTAGAGGCCAAACTAGTGTATTAAAGAGGATAATTAATGAGGAAGCTTCAAAAAATCCATTAGTAATACGTAGCAACAAACCTAAATACTTTAGCGCTTTTTAGCTCTATGTGTTTATCAAAGGTGAGTAGAAATTCAAATTTACACCCAAATATTTTACAGTATCACCGTAATCACTGAGAGGTCTCAATAGTTTCTTAGTACACATGATATACCGACATTAATCTAAATTACTAAAAAGCCTATTCTTTGTACAGTACTTTGAAAAGCAAGTTATATCGGTTTGCAGATTTCTAAGATCAACTCCGACATTAATAGTTTTTAATAAAAAGGTCATCAGCGTACACACAGTAATCTGAGTGAGAAATAAACTCTTTAATATCTCTCAAGAAAATACTATACAGTAAAGCCTCTAGATGCGACCCCTTGGGAATTCCAGAGATAACATCTGTATAATTCGATCGATTAGTTCATAGCTACATATTGCCTCCTGTCTTTTAAATAACTTTCCATGAGCCAGAGCAAGCTGCATTCTATCCAGAAATTTCCAAGTTTAATTAAAAGAGTAGGGTGATGGAGTTTATCGAAAGCCTTGGAAAAATCGGTATACACAGCCCACGTCTCCAGGTCACTCTCCATAGCCTCATATATATTTTGAGTAAACAGACTCTGTAAATACCATGTTCATTACTCGTTTAATATTGAAGAATAGCTGCTCATAAATAAGTGCTTAAATAAATTTCCAAAATCCCAATTCCAAAACTTTAGGTGGGTACCAACAAAAATCCACTTATTGTATAATATATACAAAGACTGGCAGAGACTTTTCCTAACAAAGCTTGAAAAGGCGCCGATAGCTTCATTGCTCTTTACATGTTTTTTTTCCTTTGAAATTTTAACAATACAGATCTTGAACCCCATAGAACATAATATGGATTATAATTATTATGTACTGAAGCGCCCTTATGTATTCGACGTAAAATCCTGGCCGAAAGATATGTAGTTAGAAATATGAGAATTAGAAACAAAGCTCTGATTGATAAAATTTACAAATTAAGTATTTCTAACTTCACCTTATCATTTTGGTCAAATAAAAATGGCTCACCATTAGCCGAAGCATTTACATCCATTAGCAGACAGCATGATTTTGTAATTAAAAGTGATGTCCATTTTGTGTTTGAAGCTCCTTTAGAAATAACTCAAATAAAAACACAAGTTGCTTTACCTCAATTTACAAATTTTCATTCATTAAACTTAATAATACTGAAATTAAACTCAATAATACTGAAAAGTGTTTTAAATAATTATAAAGGTGTTTAAAAGTTTTCACCGACGGCTGCAAAGGTGAAAAAGTTGTTTGATTTTAATGTAATGACATGGCATTAATCTATACAGCTGAGGGTTTTGCAATATTAAAATCACTGGAGTATATTTACATTAATATTCATACAAAAAAGGTTACAATTTTGTCGGATTCACAATCTGTACTGTTATCCCTTAAAAACAATTCACATTGTAATCATCCAATTGTCGCAAATATCCTCAATTACCTTTTAAAACTTTATCTCGACGAAGTGGAAATAATTTGTATATAGGTCAAGAGCCACACTGGTACAGCTGGCAAAGAACAAGTTGATAAGGCTGCAGAGGAAGCATGTTCTGCTGAATGAGAATTAATGATATCCCTTATTCTGATGTATTCGCGTATATTAGAAGTAAAAACTATCAAGGTTGGGAAAGAAATTATCAGGAATATTCCAAAAATACCCAAAATACATATACATCAATATATCCTGCACTCAACCAAAAGACTTTGATTTACTATATAAAAATGCCAAGACATTTATGTGTATCTTATTCTCGATTCCTAATTGGAAATGCAAATGTCATTAGTCATCTTTTCAAAATGAGTCTCAGCAATAGTCCTCTATGCTTTTGTGATAATGAAAGCTAGGACGATCTTAATCTCCATTTATTCAACTGAATACACAAGCTGTATCCTATATAATTTCAAAATTAGGTCAATTAAAAATACTGCTAATGTCACACTCAATATTAATGCAAAATGTAGTGAAAAATAATAAATTAGAAAGTATATTCTTGGAGTACTTAAAAAGATGAGCGTAAGAGTTTAGCTTTGTTTCCTCTGTTTTCTCCGTCACCGAAAGTAACTGGGACAAAAATTACCCATTTTACTCTCCTGGACTACTATTCCAAGTTAACCTTGAATGGCAAGTTAACCAAGAATGGCAATGCCAAAGTTAACATTAGAGAAACTGCAGCAGAAACATCGTTTGTTAGCCAAGCAAAAAATTGCAGAATATGGTGGTATCATTAAGAGACCAAATGTGGGACGTCCAAAAGTTTCAACACCGAATCAAGACCATGAATTGGTGCAGTTCCTTAGAAACAATCCTTTTCAAACAGCAGTAAAGGCTAAAGAAGAAATCAATTTCCCAGGTTCTGCAAATACTGCAAGAAGAAAGATACGGTTATTAAACCTAAGGAATCGTGCTGTTTCCAATAAAATATTTTTTACAGAATTTAATAAGCAAAGGAGGTTAAAATTTGCATGGGAATATGAAAATCAAGATAATTTCTGGGAGAATGTGGGATTTTCTGACGCGAAAACTTTTTAATCATACCATAATAGAATACTGCGCGTGTATTGACCTGTTAAGATGAGGTATGATGAGAGATATACATGGAAAATAAACAAGACTGGTCGTTTTTCTGTAAACGTTTGGGGGTTGGATAAGTATCAGGAGTCCAGGAGTGTGTGCAGTGATTGAAGAAAGGCTTAATGCAGATGTTTACTGACAACTTTGTATTTCAACATGATAATTGCTCTATACATAGAACTCTATACAGATGTGTCGTTCACGACCGATCCGGATCTTTATACTGGCCCACGGGAGCCGGGTCTTGAAAATATTGGGAACCGGATCACGGATCTTTGAAATAGAGACAAACCAAATTAAGCGCCTAGGTGCGTTTGTCTATGGTTCAGTCAGTCCTTCGGTTTGTTCAATGCATCCTCATTGTTTGTAGGTCTCGAGTTGGGAGCTGAACCGCGGAGCTGACGACCGATATAACACGATTTTCGAACCGGTCTGATTGATAAGGAGAGCAGGATGATGGGGTGGATGGGTCGGTTGGTCATTAGCTTGTTGAATGCTGATTGCCATGAAATACGAATTTCTGTATATCCAGAATCTCGTGTAAAAATTTAATTTGGGGTTGATTAGCTTGTTGACTTCGTAAATCATCGTAAAAACATCATATTACACCAGTCTTTTAAAACTTAGATTTAAGTTGTGTGGATTTGAGAATAGATTTAAATCTCTACTTTTTTGTGTGATGTGTATATTGAAGTTCAGATGGCCTTATAATTAGTGATGATAATAGGATGATAGTTAATAAAAAGAAATGTAAAAATCTATATTTCATAATAAAAAAAAGAAGTCAAAACGTAGTTCATGTATGTGAAATTGATTTTCTGAGAAATAAATTCATAAATTAGTAGATAAATAAATAGATAAAAATGGAAAACTTCAACTTCAAAACCACTATAGCAAGACTCTTAAGCCTTGTAAGTTAAAAGTATAATATCTTTAAAAATTATTATTTCACTTAAAACGCATCCCTGTAAATCGCATAGAAGTTTGTAAAGAAAAACTAGACTGGTGAGGTGGCCACTCATTTGACTCGTCGCGTAAAACTAAAAAAATGTTCGGACAGTACTGTCTATAAAACCGATGTTGCATGTTTACAAAGTTTTCAGATGGATGAAGCTACGCATACATACCTACCCAATGCCTAATATGACGAATATGGCCCGCCTATTTAAATGAATTTAAAGAGATCCGAGATCCGGATCGCTGATTCGGGTCTTTAAACTGACTCAGATCCGTTGACCCGCATCTTTAAAAAGATCCAGATTTCCCATCACTAGCTAGAGTGGTGCAAAATATATTGCGAAATCATAATATCGAAACTTTGCCCTGGATTTCAAAAAGCACTGATTTGAATCCAACTGAAAACGTCTGGGGGCAAATGACCAAACAAATTTATAAGGAAGGATTTCGGCCTTGTAATCAAGATGATCTTCGACAATCAATCGTTCGAGCTTGGAACGAAATAACCCCTAAATATACAAGAGACTTAATCTTAAGCATGCCTCAAAGATTGCTCAACATTATCGAACATAATTGTTTCACGACAAAATGTGAAGTTATTTATTTAAGTTTTAGTTTATGGTTATTAGTTAAAACTTAAAAAGAACTAGGTCTAATTTTTTATGAAAGTTTATGGTTAGGTTATATTTTGTGAAATATATTTCTTAGTTTTACGGCAAAAATATTGGTAATCATAAGTTTTATTTCAATTTTAATATTGTTGGTCGAAAAGCATAAAAATGTGTGATTGGATTACTTTCCATGAGTAATACTAAAGGTGGGTTTACCCAGCATAAAATAAAAATTAAATTAAAGTGAGGATTTGGAAGTGGTTTATACAGAAAATAAAAAATAAATAAGAAATAAGAACAACTGCTGCTGCCAAACATACTTTTTGCCAGCTATACAATTCAATACTGAATAAACTGATTGTCTTGAGCTTAGAATTAAACTTGAAAAGTCATAACTTAACAGGAAAAATCGTATAACAGTTCAAGAGCTAATAAGATGGTGTCCCAGTTACATCTGGTGACGATGGAACATTATACCCATCCGGGCCTACCTGTTAATTGTCTTGTCTACGTTATAAAGAAGGTAAGTTCCTGTTAAAGACATTTTTTAATTTCTTTTCTTTTGAAATTTAATTATATTTTATCATATATCTAACAAGCATTCAGACAATATTTATATTTTTTATCACCACAAAATCTACCTAATTGTCAAAATCTTTAAGTCCAGATCTAAAATACATATAGACAAGCGCACATTCCTTTACTTACAATTCCTACAAAATTAAAACGTAGCGTTTCGATACTCCAGTATACCATATTCTTATTTGGTTTTTAATTATTTTTAATTTATTTATGTTTCTGTTTTTATTTTTTTTTTCATCACTCTATTTACATAGTCTATAAAATGACATAATTTCATATAAAGAATGTTCTGAGCTAGCCCCAGGGCGATAAATGTGTGTCCCTATTTACCTATGCCTGAGTTATCGTGAGTTTTGGGTTCTATTTGAGACTACATTAAGTTAATCTTAAATAAATGTTCGTTCGACTGCTTTAATTGATGCAAAATATGGTCAATTACTTTATTAATAAAATAGCATGACAAATCGTGGCTAAATGAGTTTTACTCAAAGACAAAAAAGATTATTATATGACAATATTTCATATTGAATAAAATACTTCGATTTAATTTGGCCACCTAGTGCTCTCCGATCAGATTTAAATACGATGTCTAAAATTCAATAACACCTTAAGGTTTTCTTCCCAAACAGAGGAAAACTTTTCAGATCGTTAATGTAAAACTTTTAGGTACAAAATTTCTGTACGGTTTCTCCACAAGCCGAGCTTATTTCCGTATTTGGTATTTCGTGAAAATGCAATTTTCCCGTCCTTATATTAACATAAACCAAGGAGCACCGGTTAAGACTTGCACAAGCATTATTTGTGTAGCAAAACCTTGCGGCATCATTGCTGGCTTGCTGCTGCGCCATTCTATTTAATTTATGACCTAAGCGAGAACATCCGTCTTTAAGACCACAGAATTTTGTTTAAATAGTGAGCTGAATGGTTTTTAGCAACGTTAATTAAGTTAATATATAAATATATTATTTTATATCTAGATACGTATGTTTAGCTCAATAGGAAGATATGCGAATGAATTACAGAGTGTCTAGACGGGGCCCAGATCGCCACACTTTTTAAGACAATTTAAATTACCTTAGATATTTGCAGCGTTGCAAAGTTTATTGTATTTTAAAAATGTATAGAAACATATTTTATTATTTTATAATACCTAGAACATTAGCTTAGAGTTATCTCCGAATTCACTTTTATTTGAATTTTCTGTTAGCATTTTGAACCAAAACACTGAGAATTCCATAATAAAAAAATAGGTAAATTTTCTTTACCCGGAACTTCCCTCATTATAAGTTTTTCCATTTGTTAGGAATAGTGAAGAAGATATATGTGTTACATATACTGTCTTCTTTTTAAATGTGTTCAGATTATTTGTTGCGTTTAGATTGACAAACAAAACTCTTTTTTGGCTTTTAATTAATTTAAAGTTAAATAATTTTATTCAGTTGCGAAAAAGCCAAAAAAGATTTTTGTTTGTCAATATACTGTCTTTTCAAACATTTTTATTGGGCACCATTTTATTCCATCATATTAGATTTTTACCAATATTTTACCAGTTTCTTTCTATTACACTTGAAATTTCGGCCTAATTTAAAATAAATTCACTAAGTAATTTTTACATTGACACATACCGCCATATTCTTACGTCATCTTGAATTCGTACCAGTTTATCCCATTTTCACACTTAATTTTTCTGCAAAATGTAAAGTCAATTGAACAAGATTGGTTTACTTAGATTTTTAAAAAAATTTATTTGGCCGCCATTTTGTTTCGCCATCTTAAATTTGTACCACAACCAGTTGATCCCTATATCACACTTAATTCTTGCACAAAAATTGAAATTAATTTAATAAGTAGTATTTTCAGGCTGATTTTTTAAATATTTTATTAGGCCGCTATTTTGTTTTGCTATCTTGGATTCACCTCACAATATTACCAGTTAGTTTTTTTAGTAATCATTTTTTTACATTGTTCCACCATATTGGATTTTTACTATTATATTACCAGGTTATACCCATATGACCCTTAATTTTTGACTAAAATTTGAAGTCAATCTGATAAGGAGTTTTTAAACTATGCCGAGAACTGACAGACAGACAGACCGACAGACGGACCGACCGAATTGGTAAAACTTATTTTTCGGTATAGCTAAAATATGAAGATATGTAAAACCTGAGAGGATGTTTTTTTTCACGATTGCAAACATTTTATTTGGCCGCCATTTTGTTCGGCCATCTTGAATCAATATCACAATAATACTAGTTGATCCCTATACTACAATTAGTTATGGCACACAATTTGAAATTAATCCATTAAGCAGTTTTTTCCTGCCGAATTTTTATATTTTTTGATGAAGCCTCCATTTTGTACCGCCAACTTGGATTCGTAACAAGATTTTACCAGTTGATTCCAACATAAAACTTTGATGTTTGTGCAAAATTTGAGATAAATTGGATAAGTAGTTATTTAATAATAAATTTTTTACATTTTATAGACAGCCATTTCCTTTGGCCATATTGGATTCTTATCAAAATATTACCAGGTCATCCCCATATGACCCTTAATCTTTGATCAACACTAGGGTAAGTAGTTTTTAAGTTATGCCGCGAATTGACAGACAGACGAACAGACAGACGGACTGACAGATGGACCGACAGAATTGATAAAACATATTTTCTGGCATCTAGGGACGCTAAACCGATTCACGATTACAGACATTTTATTTGCCCGTCATTTTGTTCGGTCATTTTGAATTAGTACCACAGTTTTACTAGTTGATCCCTATTCCACAAATTAGTTATGGCACACAATTCAAAATGAATCCATTATGGAGTTTTTTAGGCTGAATGTTTAAATATTTTATTAGGCCACCATTTTATTCCGCCATCTTAGATTCGAACCAAAATTTTACCTGTTGATTCCAACTTGATGTTTGTGCAAAATTTGAGACAAATTGTATAAAGAGCGTTTTAACAAAATTTTTTAAAAAACATTTCAATAGGCCGCAATTTTGTTTCGCCATATTGTATTTTTACCAAAATATTACCCAGTCATCCCCATATGACCCATAATTTTTGACCAAAATTTGACAATTGAGAAAACATGTTTTTCGGCATCTAGGGACCCTGAAATGTGAAGATCTAAAATAATCTCGGAGGGTGATTTTTTTCACGATTACAATATTTCCCTCTTAGGAGGGAAGTAATAATAATATTTTTAATTCAAAACATTAGAAAACATGAAAAACTATTTAATGGACTGATTTCGAATTGTCTGCCATAATTAATTGTGGCATAGAGATAAACTAGTAAAATGTCACGCTAATGCAAGATGGCGGAACAAAATGGCAGCCAAATAAAATTTTTGTAATCGTCAAAAATCATCTTCTCAGGTTTTACATATCTTCACATTTTAGCGTCCCTAGATGCCAAAAAATATGTTTTATCAGTTCCGTCGGACCGTCTGTCGGTTTGCCTCTCTGTCTGTTAGTTCGCGGCATAGCTTAAAAACTACTTACCAGATTGACTTGAAATTTTAGCCAAAAATTAAGGGTCCTATGAGGATGACCTGGTAATATTTTGGTAAAAATCTAGACTGCCGGAACAAGATGGTGGCCTAGTGAAACGTTAACAAATTATTACTAAAAAACTAATTATCCAATTTACTTCAAATTTTGCACAAAAATGAAGTGTTACATAAGAATGAACTGGCAACATTTTGGTATGAATATAAGACAGCAAAACAAAATGATCTAATAAAATATATAAAAATCAGCCTGAAAAAATGTATTTCAAATTTTGTACAAGCATTAAGTGCGATATAAACATGCCGCAACAAAATAAAGTTTTTTACAAAATAAGCGTAAAAAGAATCTTGTTCAATCGACTTTAAATTTTACAGAAAAATTAAATGCGATATAGGGATAAACTGGTACGAATTCAGCATGACGTGTCAATATAAAAACTACTTATTAAATTTATTTTAAATTATGGCAAAATATTGAAGGAATCCAATATGATAGAACAAAATGGCGGCTAATAAAAATGTGCAGATGAGAAAAAATGAAAAGACACTATATATGTGTTACTAAATGTCTATGTCACACCTTACTATTCGTAATAAAAGGAAATATTCATAACGAAGGAAGTTCCGGGTAAAGGAAATTTACCGATTATACATCTTTAGAACCACGAAATGGGTCCAAAACATGCCAAGCATACGGATGTTATATTAAGCGTTATTTTAAGAATTCGGCATCAACATTAAGAAACATACTGCAAAATATTAAAAGAAAACGGAAAAAATACACCCAGCTTCTTTACCAACTTGCTGATTTTCATGCTGTGGGCACTCGAGGATGCAAAACCGTCACTGCACTCAAATTCGAGATCTTTATTTGCATGTCAGCAGTGCTAGTAGTACTTGCGAAAAGTTAGGGCATATCTAGTAACAGTGCTAGCGTACCGAAGAGATGTGAGTAATCACTGCACACGGGTAGTAAGAATCGAAAATCGATTTACGACTGATAAATTGTATTTAAACTCGGTTATTAAACTCATTCCAAAATTCATTTTTCCTTTAATGAAGCTTAAAAAGCCTTTAACTTCAATAACCATAAGCAGAGACCTTGCGGCAACATTTCGTTACTGAAAATAAAATAATTCTTGTTTTATTTTTAAGAAGGCGATGCAGATAAAAACATCCTACATAGTTTAAATAAGATAAATCAAATTGGTCTTTCTCCCACTATTCGCTATTTCCTTTAATAGTTAAACAAAAATTCACAAATGATAATCGCTGAATCAAATCAGGAAGTAACCGAAAGTTACTTGTTTTCAGTGAAATAACGACATCGACTTTATAGGTAAATTAGAGTGATAACATCGTGGCTGTAGCTTAAAATTTCCGCGTCGACAGTAAACACATTATACAGTAATGACACTGAACCAATGTAATTAAAAGGAATTCATTTTCGGTCGAAGCTGAATACACAAATTAAGCAATATTCATCGAAATTAAGCTATTCAAGAACAGATTAAGCAAATTGAGGTTTTGTCAAAAAGGATACCGAACCCATGGAAACGATTGACAGCATAAGACCAGAGAATTCAGTTCGGTTTACGACTGAAAGATAAGTTGTTTATAAATTATCTAGGTTTGCAGAAAATAACATTATTTTATCAACATCAGTATATGTCAACGTATTATCTTGTCAACTGCAAATGCGCTATTTTTATTACATTTAGTTCTGAAATCGAGTATATCTAAACCAACAATAATCGAATTAATGAAAATGAATTTTAAACAAAAATAACAAACTGTGTCATGAGTTTTAAACCTGTGGAGACGCAGCAATGTGAATTCATGTAACTTGCATACATATAAAGTACAAAATAAGAATAAAACTACTTCTATATATCGAAGAAAGCAACTATTCCGAACCGTTCAGTACTTGAACATTACTTATTGAACATGAAAGCCTTCGACACAGTGAATGACGGGTTACTACTTGCTGTTTTGCATCATATTGGTCTTTCTGAGAGTGCAGTTTTGTTTTTCAAGAATTTCTTAACAAATAGAGAGCAGTCAGTCCGAATTGACAGCATGGTGTCCGCTCCAATACAAATTGCTAATGGTGTACCTCAAAGTCCACCTTTGTCTCCAATTTTGTATGCCATTTATACCGCTTTTCTTTCGAAAGCCTTGAAAATATGCTCTGCTCAATATTATGCGGATGATACGCAGGTTTTTTTATCTTTTAAAAAGGTCGATGTCGTTGCCAGCTGTGAAATTATGAGTAGGGAGTTAAATTTATTAAATAAATTATCTTTAGAAGATTCGGTTATATTAAATCCTAAGAAGTGTTGTTTGATGATTTTCGGTCGTAAGAGAGACTTAGATGGTATTGGGGATCAGATTAAGGTGGAAATAGATAATAATTTTGCCGGTGAAAGAAACTGTTCGGAATTTGAGTGTGAGGTTTGATAGTGCGTTGAGATTCAGTGCGCATGTGTTTAACTAAGCTCAGAGGGCATTTGTGAGGTTGAAGTTATTATTTCAAAATCATCATTTTTTGTCGCGAACGACAAAAACTTTACTCTGTAGCTCACTCGTGCTCTCTGTATTCAATCATGGTGATGTTATTTACGGTAATTTTCTTAATGCTATTGATAGACGTAGAATTCAGATATGCAAAATTCTTGCCTAAGACTTACTTATAGAATAAGGAAATTTGAACATATATCACACAAACTGGTGGAAACCAATTGGTTGAGTATGGAGGAAAGGAGAGAGTTACACCTTGCTTATTTTTTTCATAAAATTATCTTAAGTGTCCTTCGTATTTTTATAACCGCATAGTTTTCAGAACTTATGTACATAATATTAATGTTAGATTTAGAGGCAAAATAACTCCACCATTTCACAGAACTGCAATTTTTGAGCGTAGTTTTTACTACAATATTGCTAAACTCTATAATAATTTACCAGAGAAGTTCAAGACACTTTCGCTATCCACTTTCAGGAACAATTATAAAATATTTATTAGGACTAAACGGAGAAATTGATGAAACTTCTTCTTGGGTCTATATGTAAGTTTGCTTTTTTTTAATTGCTAGGCGCCATATGTACCATATGTACTTTTTTTTCTGTCTCTCATCATTTATTTTTAGTTATATGTTATGTATTTATTATCTACCCGGGGTTGAGGCTGATCAGGGGGATATTCCAGGGTGTCCTATCTGAACTTCGCCTTTTTCTGAATGTTTTTTATTCCTTATATTTGTTATTACTTTACATCAAAATTCAGAAATAAAGACATTTATTACTATTATCATTATATTGGAATAAGTAAACATTGCTTACTATTACTTGAAATTAATAATCAAAACAAAAACGTACATAATATGTACATATTATTTTGTGTCATAACTACCTTAATTTCGTATACCAAATTAGGCATAAATACTTGCTATAACTTTATTTGGACATGATCCCTAATTTATCTATAGTCTTCTATACAGTGTGTCCCAGATTCGCTTCTATATATAGGGATCACGGCTCCTATCATACCTACAGCAAATTTAAATAGAAAAAGTTTTAGACGAAACTTCGCGCATTCGATATCCGGCTTCAGATTTACGATCGGTCAATTGGTTGTGGGAACATTAGCGAAAAACCGAAAATTGCAGATTTCCTTTTTTGTCAGTAAATCCAAAACGGTAAATTTTACAGCTGTCAAAATTTGACTATATTTGGACACTTTTTTAAGACGAATAAGATGACGTGTACGACATATCTTCATCGTCTTTTGTTATCCCGCAACCCGCCTCAACTTTGATTTTTCTTATGGCCGCCATATTAGATTTTTCGATTTGCAGTATTTCATCAAACTGCTCTCTTAAGAAGTTCCAGACTTGAATGATGTTGCCACTTCGTAAGGGTTTCCACAGCCCAATGATGACTATTGTGCCTATTAAAAACTCCACAATTCGTAAACCTACTCTCATCGGACCATAAGACATGATTTACAAAATCGGGATTTTCATTACACTTCCTAGTATACCACTCACAGAAGCGTAGTCGTCTTGGAAAATCAGTTTCCTTAAGTACTTGAACTATTATGGATTGGTATGGAGGGTATTTATTCTTTTTTAACACTCTCTGTACTGTTGATTTTGGCACATAATTTTCCTGTTCTAAAGTTCTTACCGATGCACTAGGGTTTTCGTTGACAGCTTGTAAAATGCTTCTGTCGCGATTTTCATTGTCAATATTGTATCCGCTTCTAGGTTGTTCGAAGGCCCCATGGTTAACTAAATTAACTACGATTTTTCTGAATTGGGTTTTGTGAGGCTGCCGTCGTTCGGGGTACATCTCCAAATACCCTGCTGCGGTAATATCCGCGTTTCGGTGTGACTGCTAGTACAGCGCTAACATGCCAAGGTTTTCTTAATTTGAATAGGGAATACCGGCCATTTTCAACAAGTCTCGACAATTCGTGTGTCACATTTATGAATTATTTAACGTCAAAGTCAAAGCCCACTCTTATTACAAATAAATCATGACCTTAGAAAAAAATGAGACCTAACTTTAGGAAGTGTGATATTTCGACGACGACTCAAATCTTTTATTCACTTGTGAGACATCACTAGACTGGAAATTTTACGCTCTTTGCAAAAATCGACAATTCCAATATGGCGGCCATAAGAAAAATGAAAATTGAGGCGGGTTACGGGATAACAAAAGACACTCCATCTTATTCGTCTTAAAAAATTGTCCGAGTGGAGTCACATTTTAACAGCTGTCAAATTTACCGTTTTGGATTTAATGGCGAAAACCGAAATCCGCTATTTTCGGTCTTTTCGCAGATATTTCCAAAACCAATAGACCGATCGTAAATCTGAAGTCGGATATCGAATGCGCTAAGTTTCGTCTAAAACTTATATATATATATATATATATATATATATATATATATATATATATATATATATATATATATATATATATATATACATGTATATATATATATAAATATATATATATATATATATATGTATATATATACATGTATATATATATATATATATATATATATATATATATATATATATATATATATATATATATATATATATATATATATATATATATATATATATATATATATATATATATATATATATATATATATATATATATATATATATATATATATATATATATATATATATATATATATATATATATATATATATATATATATATATATATATATATATATATATATATATATATATATATATATACATATATATATATATATATATATATATATATATATATATATATATAATATATTTCTAAATTGAAATTTCTTGGTTTTAGGTCAGTTTGTGTTGAAATAAATTAGCTCACATTGTCTTTTTGAACATTTTTCTTAACGTTTCGACCTTTTTTTAGGCCTTTTTCAAAAGTCTACAAATTTCAGGAATTTTTAAATTTCAAATTTAACTTACATAAATGTCAAGAATCTTACCTTAAACGTAGCTCAATTTTAAAAATAAAATTTCCAATATATTTAACGATTTCACTTTTACATATCTCACTAACAATTTACAATCACAACCGAAGAACATAAAATAAATAAAATGTATGCTTGGGTACTATAGAACTGATAGGTAGGTTTTACTTAAATTATTTAGATCTTTTTTGTCGTTTATGGCATTTGGATTTTTTTGGAGTGCTACCATTTCGAGGAACTCTCGTTTCTTTTTGTTTGGTTCGACTTGTAATATTTTAGTTTCGTCGAAATTGAATGTATGTTTTCGCGATTTTTGATGTGATGTCAAAGCAGTGGTATTTCCTTTATCAAACTTATGACCCTTTAATCTATTTTCTAGATACTGCCCTGTTTGCCCAATATAAACCCCGGGGCAATCCCTGCATGGAATCTCATAAATGATATTACTTTTTTTATTCTTAGGTGTTTTTGTTTTTAATCTTGAGTATATACCCGAAGATAATAAGTTGTATTCTTTATGACACACTTTTATGTTATTTCTTTCGAAGAGATGTTGTAATTGCTGTGAGAGGCCATTTATAAAGGGCAATGATATAAATTTTGTTGATTTATTTATTAGTGTTTTCTGTTGTTTTTTTTTTGTGAATTATAAAATATATGAATTCTTTTTTTAAATATTTTATTGACAAATTTTGGTGGATAACTGTTCTCCAAAAGTGCTTGTTTCGCTTTGTTGATGGCCTCTGTTCGGTATTCAGGATCAGAAAGTTGTACCACTCGATCTGCCAAGACAATAACCACTGATTTTTTTTGGGCAATTGGATGGTTGGAGTTAAAATTAAGATATCTAGAGGACCATGTTTTTTTTTGTATACCATTCAGTTTTTATTTTTTGATTTTCATTGTGTAATGTTATATCTAAAAAGTTAATTTTTTTGTTTTCTTCAACCTCAGTAGTAAATTGTAATTTATTATTATAGCTGTTAAAATATGTTTTTAAGTTTTCGACCTGGTTTTTGGGAATAGCTGTGATACAATCATCTACGTATCGATAAAAAAATGGAATCTCGAAATCTAACTTTTGCAAAACAGTTTCCTCCAAATCCTCCAAAACTAATTGGGCGACAACGCTTGAAATGGATGCCCCCATAGCACAACCATCTATTTGTTTAAATATTTTATTTTCATATGCAAAATATGTAGAATCTAACGTTAGTTCAATGGCATTTATAAATTCGTCTTTGGGAATATCTGTATATTTTTTAATTTCGTTCCATTTTCTCTCTATAATGTTTGTAGCTACTGAAATGGGTACATTAGTATACAAGGAAATAACATCTAGTGAAATTAAAATATATTGCTCTGGTATTTTTATATCTTTTATTTTTTCTTTAAATTGTCGAGAATCTTTAATATAATATTTATTTTTATGTACAACATTACTCAGAATGTCCTTCAAAAATTTCGAGAGTGGATCGAAAGGAGACTGAATACAAGATACTATAGGTCTAAGTGGTGTACCACTCTTGTGTAACTTTGGAAGAAATTAAAAAATATACAGATATTCCCAAAGACGAATTTATAAATGCCATTGAACTAACGTTAAATTCTACATATTTTGCATATGAAAATAAAATATTTAAACAAATAGATGGTTGTGCTATGGAGACATTAAAGGGTCATAAGTATGATAAAGGAAATACCACTGCTTTGACATCACATCAAAAATCGCGAAAACATACATTCAATTTCGACGAAACTAAAATATTACGAGTCGAACCAAACAAAAAGAAACGAGAGTTCCTCGAAATGGTAGCAATCCAAAAAAATCCAAATGCCATAAACGACAAAAAAGATCTAAATAATTTAAGTAAAATCTACCTATCAGTTCTATAGTACCCAAGCATACATTTTATTTATTTTATGTTCTTCGGTTGTGATTGTAAATTGTTAGTGAGATATGTAAAAGCGAAATCGTTAAATATATTGGAAATTTTATTTTTAAAATTGAGCTACGTTTAAGGTAAGATTCTTGATATTTATGTAAGTTAAATTTGAAATTTAAAAATTCCTGAAATTTGTAGACTTTTGAAAAAGGCCTAAAAAAAGGTCGAAATGTTAAGAAAAATGTTCAAAAAGACAATGTGAGCTAATTTATTTCAACACAAACTGACCTAAAACCAATAAATTTCAATTTAGAAATATATTATAATATTATATATATATATATAATATATATAAAATATATATATATATATATATATATATATATATATATATATATATATATATATATATATATATATATATATATATATATATATATATATATATATATATATATATATATATATATATATATATATATATATATATATATATATATATATATATATATATATATATATATATATATATATATATATATATATATATATATATATATATATATATATATATATATATATATATATATATATATATATATATATATATATATATATATATATATATATATATAGTTTTGGTATATTTTCTTTGACCGCCTAATATTATAATATATTTCTAAATTGAAATTTCTTGGTTTTAGGTCAGTTTGTGTTGAAATAAATTAGCTCACATTGTCTTTTTGAACATTTTTCTTAACATTTCGACCTTTTTTTAGGCCTTTTTCAAAAGTCTACAAATTTCAGGAATTTTTAAATTTCAAATTTAACTTACATAAATGTCATATATATATATAAATATATATATATATATATATATATATATATATATATATATATATATATATAATATATGTATATATATATATATATATAATATATATATATATATATATATATATATATATATATATATATATATATATATATCCAAACTTCTAAATTAACCGAATATATTTTATAAGTTTTCAACTTTGGCCTGCCTGAAAAATCTCTTAGAACTTTATCAAATTAAGTTAAAGCTATTTTAAATAGGAATATCAAAATTATTTTACGGGAACAAGCCACTAAAATATGCACCAATGCATTAAGAAAAGAAGCTCTTAAATTATTTTCGAGGAGACTTTGCTAAAACTATTTATCTAGCCCATTTATCTTTGGCGATATTTTTTCTTTCTAGTTTTCTGATATTAGAATTCCCGCGAACGCAGAAGTTATTTACATTTCCGTTTGTAATTAGGGAATGTTAAATTTTATAAATGCCGCAGGGTATTTAAAATAGTTTTTACGAAGCACGTTATTTATATCAAAATTGTAGTTTAAAAAATTCTAATTCAAGAAGAATATAATAATGTGCTTTAGTAATATTTTATCCGAATATCGATATATTGTAATAGATACTTCAACATGCAGTTTTATAAATTCGTCATATCAATGGCTCTCGCGTTAAATCGCAATACTATGAGCTCGCATCCAGCAAGATTTGGCGCGGCGTTGCCAGTAGCCCAATTTAACTCTACTTAAATAATATTTTTCGGTTTTACGCCACAAAGTATAATAGAAAATTAAAATAATGTTATCTATTTTCTTTAAAATTTTAATCTGTACACTGAGAAAAACCCGGCAAGTAAACTTTATATATTCTAGATGTTTTTTTATTAATTCTAGAATGATGTGTGTTCAAGAACAATTTAAACGATTTTTCTGAAATCAGTGTATTTAGGTTTAACAGGTTAACAGCAATTAAGTTTTGTGCAACCGGCTGTGAATATACTAATACCCAAGTATATTTATTCGGGGACTCCTGTTTTAATGTTTCAAATAACCTCGGTTTTCTGAAAAAAAACTATTTAACTAATTCTTAGAACAAATAACCTGTTTACCTAGATTTAATGAACAGTTTATTTTTACCTAGTGGACCGTATCATTTCGGTTAAATTCGGCCACCCACCATCCACCAGAGTGCCGAATTTGGACTTAAAATAGCGTCATTTTAATTTAAGGTGACTCAACAAGGCAACATATTAATGGCTTACCAAATCCTTCTTAAATTTTGTGGATTAGCAGACTATATTGACCATTTTGAAGGTAAGTTGACCCTATTATATGCATGTTCTCATTTAAAGTTTCTTATATAGGATCATGCAAGAACAGTATTCCACCGGTCACACTCCAAACGTCGCATATTGTCTGTAGTGAGGACGATACGTGTAGGTATATCATCGAAATCGAAGCAGATTCAACCTGTCAGATTGAAGTTTGAAATGAAGTGCTATTTGACAAATAAACCTAACCTCATTTTTTTCTATTTATATTTTTCACTAATTTTACTTTATATTCTTCGCTGAAAACATAGAAAAGATTCCTTGGATTGCTTGGAAAAAATACTTTAAATTTATTTTATGGTAGTCTATTTATATAAACACGAGATTGGTTAAATTCAGCTTACATCTTATCTTTAGATTTGGCTTCAATTTTCAGTGTTTCTTGCACGATCCAAATTAGACTTAAAAAAAGGAGGACGTTTTTTTTAAAGCTTGTTTTATGTAAAAGGCAAATATGAACATCGTTCTCATTTAATTTAGATCAATTGAGAAATAATTTACATGTACTACTTACTATTACATTGGCACTGCTCTTGCCAGCTTCTAAATTTTTTAGCGATTTGTTTTTAAAATTTTGTTTACCTAAAACAAGCTAACAATTAATATCAAAGTTTTTTGTTATATCCGCATTCATTTAAAATTGATATGGATAATGGAAATTTACATTTTGAAGTTTTTGACGTTAATGAGCAGGGTAAGAAGGTGCCTTTGTCACAGATTGCTTGGACTTTTTAAAACAAAAAAGCAGAAATAAATCTTGAACAAAGAACCTTTATAATTTTTTTTGCTGCTATCAAGTAAGATGTGACTGAAAAAGGCTTGTAGATACTAAAAATAAAAAAATGTTCGAAATCTTTTTCACTTGAAAAAAAAAAGAAAAATAGATATAACATTGTATGCCTCTCCTAATCTCCTAAGATAAGGCTTTGAATATTTTGCAACAACTCATACAAATTGAAGTAATGCGTAAAGATTAGTGGAAATGTATAGTGAATATAAAAATGACATAGACTTTATAAGACTTTTTTACCTATGTATATTATTTTAAAGTTAAATTGGGCGCAACCGCAATTTACAGTTTTAATGTTGTGTTTTCACTTAGTATCATATGATAATAATAATAATAATAAACGCCTTTTATTAAGCAGCGATATTTTTACAGAGGCAAATAAAAATGATTGTTAATAAGAGAAAGTAAAAAGAGAGAGGCTAAATCGTCCCTGGCGAAGTCTAGCCTCAAGGCTACTCTCACTCACCCAAGTAACGAAGTGTCCAACCCTTAAGTAAACTACAATTGTATACGTTCTTAGATAGCATTGTTTTAGTATTTTTTGCAGAATATATTGAGCTTTTTAGACAGTGCATTAAAGAAGTCTTGAAAATATTAAAGGTTAGAAATAGTAGGAATGTATAAACAAAGATCCGGCAAAAATTCCCAGGCACCCCGCAGCACAGCAGAGCAGACAACCGTCTACAGCGAGTCTACAACCCACCAGCTTGCTGACTTAAGAGATTAATACGCAGTTTATATTAAAATTGGTTTATGTTGAACAGTTTAAATTCTTCTGGCAACGTACAACGTACGCTGGAACCTTGTAAAGAGACTCTGAAACGAGAAGATCTGAAAAAATCTCGGAGGGTAATTTTTCCCTTTTACGTGGGAAGTAAAAATGAAATAAATTAGGTTACAAGATTAGTATAAAGTAATTACAGACTAAATATATGCATATTATAAACTGTGTTATCTGTACGAAGTGGAACTCTATACTTGAGAAGTTCTTGGTAATGGCGAATTTAATTCTCTTTCTAATTATGTGTCACAACTGCTTTATTAATATTGCCTCCCATATCTCTTGAAAATTTGAGTTTATTTATAGCATGCGCAGAATTTTGACTTATAAATATTTATAATTTCAATAAGAGCCTATTTTACTACAAATAACAGATTTCAGCTTAAGTGTCTCAATTAATTTCTCATTATACGAATAGTTATAATTATAGAATAACTGGAATTGGAAACCTTATCGATACTCTTATTATTGGTAAGGGGAAATAGTTGCTTTATATGTGTAAATGTAGCAATATATGAAATGCATGCATTCATGCATAGTTCAATTAAATTATCATTTTGCGATATTAAACAGACTTATGGTTCTATCCCTAGTTCGCAAGATTCAATGTAATTCAATATTTGCAAATTGGGTCTTATTATATTAACATAAATTTAAATCTCGCTAAAATTATCCAACACGACAATATTCGATAGCAAAAAAATAAAACCTTAGAAAGAGAATCATGGCACAACAACTTACTCTAAAGGTTACCAGCTCTGATCGAAGTGACCTTTATAAGATCTTAATAAGAACTGTTTTATATGCCTTAGTTAATAAATTTCCCTTTCATATAATATAACTGATGCCACAATTAACGTTGCAATAATTTTTTTTGAAAATATAAATATTTTATGTAACAATAAAGTTATTGGATGCGGCGGGACAGCCCAATAACGGAGTTTCTGTAAACCTACAAACTGATTAAAAGCTCCGTTAAAATGATAAAAATATAATAACAAACATGGGCCCAAAAATGCATATTAAGGTAGCTACAATCCTAAAAAAAGTAAAACTAAAAAGGGTTTCTATTTAATTCAAGTGAAAGTTCGTTATTTAAGTCACTATTTACATATATAGCTTAGGTTTTACACAAAGTCTGTTCGTGTTAACATGATCTTAACAGCCACGTGCTGGTACCCTTGAAAGGCCCCTGCCCTTTCAGCTACATTTTTTGGGACATTTCGGGTTAAATAATGACAAGATCAGGAAAGGAGTATTTGTAGTTTAAAATCTAGAAAGGTTTAGGTAGGACCGTTTCTAAAGTTTCGCACCACGGTAAAAAACAAGCGAAAAATAATCTTGGCAAACCGTAATGCCAGCAACTTAAAAAATCGTTAATATTTTACCCAAAACTTTCCTCGCTATGAGTTTTTTCTTTTGTTAGGAATAGTAAAGTGTGATCCAATTTAATTTCGCCCATAGTCAACCAAATACAGTGTATATTCATATATACACTGTATTTTCAAATATTTTTATTGGGCATCAATTGGTTCCACAATATTGGAATTATCCCATTATTTTACCAGTTTCTACCTACGCCACACTTGATTTTTGGTCACAATTTAAAATAAATTAAATAAGTAGTTTTTAAGACCGCCATTTTGTTCCGTCATGTTGAATTTGTACCATTTTTTGTCTTACATCACTTTTAATTTTTCTGTAAAATTTGAACTCAAATAAACAAGATTTTTTTTACGTTGATTTTTTAAACATCTTATTTGGTTGCCACTTTGTTTCGCCATCTTGAATTCGTGCCACAATTTTACCATTTTATCTCTATATCACACTCAAGTCTTGCGCAAAATTTAAAATTAATTTAATAAGTAGTTTTTCTGGCTGTATTTGAAACATTTTATTAGACTGCCATTTTGTTTAACTCTTGAATTCGTACCAAAATGCTATCAGTTCAATCCTATGTAACACTTGATAATTGAGATAAATTGTATAATTAGGTTTTTAGTAATAATTTCTTCAACATTCAAATATTACCAGGTCATCCCCATATGACATTTAATTTTTGACCAAAATTTATTTATATTTAAATATTTTTTTAGCTACGCCGTGAACTGACACACAGACAGGCCGACAAACAGACCTACGGAATTAAGAACTTATTTTTGGCATCGAGAGAGGCTGAAACGCAAAAATACAATTGGTTTGGCAGCCATTTTGTCCCGCCATCTTGAAGTCATACCACAATTTTACCAGTTCATCCCTTTACCACAATTAATTCTTGCACAAAACTTGAATTCAGTCTATTAAGTAGTTTTTCAGGTTAAATATTTTGTTAAGCCGCCATTTTGTTTCACCAACTTGGATTCGTACGAAAATTTTAGGGTGATTTTTTCACGATTACAATACCTTTTAACGAGGGAAGTAAGAAGATATCCGACCAATATTGTCAGGCCATGAGGCCAACAGAAAAAGCCAGTTCTTAAAGAAAATATCTATGTTTGCCACTATATTGAATTTTAATTTTTAAATGTTCAAAATTCATAATTTGCACACTAATTTGTCAGATCGACACCTACTAAGAGTCAATCTGCAGGGGACGATATACGAAATTAAATGTAATGTTAACAATTGAATATAATGTGTTCGGTAACACAAGGCAGCCAACACTAGAAAATGGTGTATGTCAGACATTTGTAATAAACACGCTTCAAAAATGCGTATCGTCCTTGCAAAATACAGGTTGAACAGGTATTGGCAAAAGATGATCCAGCTAGGAGACGCCAGTTTGGTGAGGAACAGATGGATTTAATTAATAGAAATGTCGTAACTCAAAAAAACATGTTATTTGCTGATGAAGCTACGTTTACGTTACATAGCTATGTTAACTGTCAAAATCCGTTATTGACTGGCAGATAGGAATCTCCATTGGTTGAAGGAACTACATACTCGTGGCCCTAAAAAAGAAAATATGTTGAATTATTGAAAATAGAGTGACTGGGCCCATATCATGTGGATATCTGGTTTCAATACGATGAAGCACCTCCTCATTACGCGAGGCTTATTCGAGATTATATAAACCAAATATTTCTATGAATTGGCAGAAGGGATTTAATGAAACTTCGGATCTTACCCCACTAAATTTTTTCCTGTGGGGTTACTTAAAAAGTAAACAAAGCCCAAGAATATTGTGATATTAAAAAACGGTTAAGATATGAATGTGGCCATGGCTCTATTACAGCATAGGTTATCCAGAATGTGAAAAATGAATTTTATTAACGACTAGGTTGCTGCCAGAAAGTGGACGAACACCATTTCCAATGCCTTCTAAAATAAAGGTAAAATAAATGTAACACATTTTATTACAAATATTTTTGAAATGTAGTCAATCTTTTGCTCGGTCTGTATAAGAAACAAAGATTATCCCAAAATATTTCCTAAACTCCGCACTCCTAGGGCATGGACGACTACATTCAAGACGCACTAAGTGCCGAAGCCGAATAGACCCATACGGATACATTTATTTCATATTTTTTGGTTTTTATGAAAGACATTTTACAGTCTTTAATCTGTCGATTTGTTTTTTTTCCATTTTCGACCATTTTTTGACCACTTTTTGACGCAAATGCCATCGCATATAATTTGTTTTATCCACAAAATGGCTCTTTACCGCCTTGCATTGATCCTTTGTCTACGTAACTGCAAAATTTGAAATGGTAAATCGTACCATTTTTAACCGAAATGTAATTTAAATTGCCTATAGATAACATATTTTTTTGAAGTCGGACGCGCAGGAAGTTTTTCCTAATACGTAGGTACCATTTTATCTTACTTTGAACTTGACTAGACCTTGTTGCTGATTTTTCACGTTTTGTGTGCAGTTATCCCTCAATATTCAAATCAATTCCTCCAGATGTTTCTTTTTAAAAACTCCTTAAGCTTGGGAATTTCAGATGCTGCATGCTGCATAACTATTCTCTTTTTGATTTGCCAGTTTTTGTAGCCAAACTTTTGCCGGTTTATTGCAACTTCAAAAATTTAAATAATTCCACTTTCCACTAGTGAACACGCAAGAAAAACTTTAGAGTCAAGATGTAAGTCATTGATAGACCGTCAGAGGTGAGTCGAAAAATATTTTAATAACTAATATTTGTTTAATTAAAAAATTTTTGACGGTGTAATTCTCGCAGCATCTTGTATAAAAAGTGCATTTATTTATATTTCACTTTTATACATTTTAAAGATGGGTAAAAGGGCATAATTTGTTAGACCTTCAAGGCCATGCCCGGTAGCCCGGCGGCCCAGCACGCGTCTGAATTGAAATTGTAAGAGTAATTTTAACGGAGGGATTATTTTGTTAATAACAATTTTATTTAAAAAGATACCTTTACCTAAGACAAATAAGATAAATTGTAAAATGTTACAACATTCACTTAAAGTAACCGACCCCAAGTTGGTCCGAAAATGCAAATCTACTAAAAATAAGCGTGTATTCAAAGTATTTTGAAAAATAGGGTAGTTTTGATGATGGTACCTAGGGCCGTTGCTTTTTAAATATGAATCTTCGGAGGAACTTTTTTTCTCATTTTGCTTACAGAAACTTTCTCTTAAACGCTCACTAAATTTTCGACCACCAACATTTAGTAGGAGCTTTTTATATGGCACTTAAGCCGTAAATATAAAAAAAAACTAATTTACATAACAAAATTCTGTTTTTGGCGTAATTGCAAGCCATGGTCCACTATTTTAGTGTATTTTTGCTCAATATTTGTTCAAATTTTTAAAAATTATTAAAAACAATAACGCAAATAGGATTTAAGTGATTCTGCGTCATTAATATTAACAACGTGATGCTAAGTAACACTGATGTGTGTTAGGGTAGGCTGAGAGATGAAGCGGGTCGAGCGATATTCATAAAGAGTATGTACAATGAACCTAACGAGACATAGATTTTGTGTCTCTAACCAATCACCCACCTCCACTATAGGAAATATTTCTTTACTCCCCGAGCAAACGATAGTAACCGAGAAGCTGTTCGACATATTATTAGAAAAATTGCGGAAAACTGGATCTTTTCAATTTACCAATCTCCGTGTTATTCTTGAAAGTTGGCCACAACAGGGACTTTCAATAGTCGTGTAGGCAAGAATTCACAAAAGGACCTTTCCATCCTTTTGTTATTCCGAGAAGATGTTTCTGTTTCTGCAATGTATGAGGCCTTAGCGGTAAACTTGAACTTATTATTCTTGCACGACTCCTCAGTTTTTACTTAAGTTTTGCTGAAATAATGCGTACGGATAGCAATCGACAAAACGTGAAGAGCCGGTAGTATATCCATCGCGCTCTCCAGAGCCCAATCCGCTGGAGTTTTTACTTCTGTAACTTTATCGCATGGACATTAAGAGAAATGGCGCTTACATAATACACTTATTTTGATTTCATAGCAGTTTTGTGTTTCACTGCCAAAAGAACCATAAGTTTTAAATGTAGTTTTTGGAAAAACAACTGCAGATTTCAAAAATCGTGTTAAAACTGACAATATCCTTAGAATAAGGGTCGCTGCCCCTACAGGTAGGTTTTGTTCAAGGCGAGACCCCAACCCGTTCATCTAATGAAAACTAAATCGTTCTTCTTTTTTAGTTAAATAATAGGTTACTTCTTCATTTTTTTTTCAGCGTTCTCGAACACAAAGCATTTCCGGATGTACGTTTTTAGCATACTTAAAGACTTTTTGTAACGTAACAAAGATAAATAGAATACTGAAAGTTCAAGACTTACATAGTCAAGAAGACCAGTCGATATATTTGTAAATGATGTTTTATTGTTGTTAATAATTAATTTGAAGAAATATTTCATGAATAAATAATCCGAAATTATTTCGTGTAACTATTGACCGAATATTTATATTCTCTCTGATTCAACGAGAACTAATATTTTTATTAAATCAAAATTTTAATAAAGAATGTCGGCTAATAGCCGAGATAATTTCATTTTAGCAATTCGCAATTCTAAACGCTATGTAAATTATATTCGAGATAATTTAAGTAATCTTTTGTTGCCCAGGAGGAAAAATGAATTTGAAACTTCATCTGCACTTAATCCCGCTGGATTAAGTTGAATGAGAGTTGAAAATGAACAGAATTAGCTTTAAAAAATAAACTTACCCCCAACGTCTTGAGCGTAGGTTTTTACTTCCAAGTTAAGAAGCTTCTCATCTGAAATATAAAAAGATTTCCATTGTTATTCTCATAAGAAATGCGCTTCGTTTACAATAGATTAAACTAGAAAATTAGAATTCTTAATATATCATTCTGAGATTTAATAGTTAGAAATAATTAGGGCCGGATTTTCAAGAAAGTAAAAAAATAAAAAGTGTAGATAACATTTATCATTAAATAATGAGTAATTCTACAGCTGCATATTATTAAAATAACAGGTGTACTCAGAGAGATATTGAAACCTAAACACAATTTCGCTTTAAATAAACCGCCCGAATTATAAAACTTTCCAAAGCGATTAAAAACGAAATTTTGCAAAGTTCATATTTCTGAAACAGTTTGAGTTATCACGACATTAATGTTTATTAGTTAGCTAAAGTCAACGTTTCGGTTTCTACTATCTGGGACTATTATCAAGTAAAAATTAAATTTTAATGGTAAGGTACACTGCTTATATAGTGTTTTACTTTTATATACAAATAAAACCAGGTGCTTTCACATCACAATCAACAGATAAAACTTTTTCTTTACATAAAACAAAACTTAATTAATCGTCTTATTTCCTCATCCTTGTTTATCATCTTAGCCGCCATTGTTATCTATGACGACTCGGTTTTATGAACACAACGCATTTAATTCGTTTGCTGCTTGTATTAAACACGGACGGATAACCGGATAAAAATCCTCGCTGCATTTGCAGTACTTTCTACATTTTTCATGCAGTAAAAACACATGCTTTTTGCATCTTTATTGCACTTTTGATTGCCGATGATATTACTCGGCGCCATGTTTCAAATGTTAATATATTGATAATTCGAAAAACTCCAACGGCGTGGGCGTGCATTCATAATTCGAGATGTTAGGGTCACTAAGAAATTAAAATATGATTAATTCGAGAGAAGGACTCCCTATAACAAGAGCCCTAGAATTTGGTGAATCTGATAATATAGCCTCTAACGTAGTCATTAAGCCCAACTCACATTCAATCTTAATAGCCCTAAATAACAGCTACAATTTTAACCGTCCTTTTATTGCTGGTATTTTACCTATTAGTTCGGTCCTCCATTCCAAGAAAATAAATTTCACGAGGAAGGCAGTTTGGCCAGAATGACATGAATTTGTGCATAAGCAGTAAAAATGGCACACTCAACAGGATACCTTTCAAAGCATCCCTTAAATTGGTTTATTTGCAAAATTAAAGAACCTCGCCAAGAACTTTGGCAGCAGATGTACAACAACCATACAGTCAACTCTCCTTAAACTACAGATTAATTTACCACAAACTAAACACTCAACCTGATATTCATGTAATACAAATTTTCTGATATTTGTTCATTTCTTACTCTAGATTTCTGTTTTGGGCCATTTTCTCACAGAGTAAAATTTGAAAATAAGCCCTTTTTAAGTCAAATTTAAGATTACAACCTATTTTTATCGTTTTTATTTTTATTGACATAACCGAAAATATAATACCAATTTTAACAACAAACAAAAAATGTAGTACACATATATAAATAAAGACTCTTAACATTCAAAAATGACTGTTATATTCACATATAGGTCTTATTTTTTCCCATACTCAAGATAAGTTTTATGAACCTTGTATTTACTCAATACAGATCTAAAGTCAGAGTAAGAGTACTCTTATTCGAGAAACTGCTCACCATAAGACTCCAACTCTACAAAACTGACAAAACTGCAGAATATGGTAAAAAATTGCATTTTGTAGTAATGTCTATACGTAAATCCAAATAACTTATACGAAAATCATTGACATATACTTCAAAATTTGGCTCTAGTATATTATGTAAGCATGATTTCACGGCTTTTGGGAAAATTACCAAAATATAAATGCGGCAAACATCCTAGATTGCAGTTTGTGAATATTGTTATTCAACAAAACTTTACATGAATTGCCTGCAGATACTGGTTCACCATGTATCAATTCTCTTTACATTACATGTTGCAACCCAACTCTCATTAACATTTTTAAAATTTGATGTGTTTGATCTAAGTCTTAACACCTCCTGTCAATAAGGGCGATTCTGGAGGAGGAATTAATTGTATCATTTTCGTATTCTTACCCTCACTGAAATCATTTGTTTTGCAGAATGACACTTATTAACACAATAATGAGTCACATATCATCAAAGTTCAAAAAACATAGTAAACATTTTTCTGTCAAATATAACGTAACCTGCCAAATCCAAATTTTGAGCAATATATCAAGAATTTTCAAATAAGTTATTTGGATTTACGTATAAGCCTTACTCCAAAAACCAGCAGTTTTTCACCATGTTCTATACTTCTGTCGAAATTATCAGAACAAATTGGGCTATTCCTATGAGGACGCAGTTGGTGCATTGTGACTTTAACCCATATATAGATTAAAAACATTCGTAAAAGTCACCTTGAGTAAGAAAGAACATATAAAAAGTTACATGTTGTTATGTATTTAACTACATTTATATTAATTTCTGTACTTTGAAACGACTGGGATCGTAATTGTTTTTGACATCCCTCCCCATCCTTCCTCAAACCGGAGGGCCTTGTCTCATTTACAGACGAATCTCTACTGGAGGAGGGATCTGGACGGTTTGCCACTGTATATTAGGCTGAGATTACAGCAATCTTGAATTGTGTACAAGAAAATCTTTCTAGCGGATATCACGACAAGCATATCTATATGTTGTGGTAGTCAAGCGGCGATTAAACATCTGTCTTCGAGCAGGCTCAATTCGCTGCTTACACTTGAATGCAGGAGAGCTCTATAGAGGCTGTGTAATTCTAATTTGCGTGCCTGCTTTCATTAGGCCGGAACCTGCTCTTGGAATTACTCCTTCAGCTGTAAAGGCCAAGATTAAGAATTGCACTGTCGAAGAATGCCGTGCTAAATATCACGAGCTAGCAGGACTCAGACAGTCTGAGGTCTTCATGTCAGGCCCTTTTAGCCGTTCTGAGACCAACCACCACTTCTAAAACTAAACAAAGGCCAACTTAGAACAATAAGATTGGATTCGGCAACGATCCATGCTGCCGGTTTTGTGCTGAGTAGATTAAACTACCGAACATTTGGTCTGTAGACGTGACGTTTACGTCAACGCCAGACTGTGCTTGTGCAGTTGTGCTCGACCTGAAAGAGTTTTCCTTTCTAAAAAGGAGTGGGCTCTTGACCTGAGACGTCTTCTTGAAGGGATAGCACAATGGGCCCCAGTGAGCCTAAGTGCTGCCCTTGTCGGGCTCCCATCCTGTCTAATATCTAATGTGTCATATTAATTTCTTTGAACATTGTGTATGAGATGAACATGTCTTTGTTGAAATGTTATTATAAATGTAAGCATAACAGTTAAAAATATGGTTCATATTGATGGAAAATTAAATTAAATTCGTAACATTAAGTCCTTAATTTTATTTTCATTCTAGGTATTTCTTTTTGTGCAAGAATATATGATACTTTCTATAAAGATTGGTATTGGTATTTCACTTGTATTTGTAACCTTGCACATATGAAAATTTATTCCTAATTTCCTATTTAACCTTATTCTCCTTACTTTTGCTTTTTATACGTCACCAAAGTGCTCGCCTGTTCTGTTCTTCACTAAAATCGATTTGTATATCTTCATGACTTTTTGGTTGTTAGATAGTTTTATTAGGGATTGTGATTCATTAATTAATATTTTAATACATTATTGGAAAATTATAATGAATACGAATTTTATGTAATATTACATGTAGTACAGAAATGAGGACCATACGTTTTTCAGACATATCTGATACCTGATAAAAGAAATAATCCATAATTATCATACATTTAACTATATAAACGGATCAAGAACTTCAACTAAACTATACAAAATATATAAAACTTTTTTTAATTTATTACTCGACAATGCCGCAATTCTAGGAAAATAATTGAAATAAATTGCCACACGCAGTTTGGAAACATATTTGCCTTTTGGGAAACGGCTTTTATGCATGTGGGCACAATCAAGTTGCATGAAAGCATTTATTGGACCCTAAAGTGGAAAATCTCGTAAGCCACGACTTTAATTTAAGCACTTTTATTCCTTCACAATTTTAGAATCTATTTAAAATTATTAAATTATTGAAGTGAAATCACAGTGGGATAAAAATATCCATGTTCGTTTAATAAGTTTTATATGTTACATGATTGATTCTTTAACAGCCTGACGCATATCTATAGAGGAAATAATTTAGCAAAATTTCTATTTCTTCGAAAACTGTTATTAATGGTATAAAACTTAAGTGAAAATTGCACAGGTCTGCGACGAAAAAGCTGTTTCGTTATTTTCAACTGATTTCCATGTATTTTGTTGAGCTAAACACCAAAAAAATATTGAAAAAAAAATCCTAGAGGTCAGGATATTTAGCTAAATGCAAAATTCTTATAGTAATGAGTGCATTTTTATAATTTTTTCATATTTTTATACCTTAAAGGCTTTAGAGTCAGAATTACTTCTTATTATTGCGTTTAAATGAATACAAGTCAAATCCAAGTAAAGCAGTTTCAGTTTGACCCAATGCAACAATCATAAACATGTTATACCTGAACATACGGGTATGTGCCAGGTACTATAAAGCCGACATAAGTACGTGTTAGCTTGTCGCTCGTAATTGTTTTACCAGTATTTCTCAAATAAAGTGCTAGGTCTCTAAGAAAGTTTGTGAATTGACCTGATAGTTTCTGTTACATTTATAGTGAATATACAGTTTTAAAGCAACAACTGAATATCACAGACTTTGTAAAAAAAGTATTATTTAGCATACTTCCGTTTAAAACTTGGGGATCAAGATAAACTTTTACACACTTATAAAGTGTGTAAACGTGTGAGATTCCAAGTTTCGATGAAGACAGGTAAAACGCGAAAACATGTAAAACCTAAGACGGTGAATTTTTCAGATTACAAAATTTTATTTCGCCACCATTTTGTTCCGCCGTCTTGAATTAGTACCGGAATTTTACTAGTTCATCTCTATTCTGATTCGTACCAAAATTTTACCAGTTCATTCATACGTAATACTTGTTTTATGTGCAAAATTTAAGATGCATCGGATAATTAGTTTTTTAGTAATAATTTTTTGAACTTTTCACTAAGCCGCCATCTTGTTCCGGCATATTGGATTTTTACCAGAATATAGCCAGGTCAGACCTAGACCGATGGAATCGAGAAAACATATTTTTCGTCATCTAGGGACCCTGAAACGAAAAGATCTTAAAAAATCTCGGAGGGATTACAATACTTCCCTTTAACGAGAGAAATAAAAATAATATATTTTTTTTAAAAACAACTTTAAATTCTCCTAACAAAAACGTCTATTTTTTTCCTCAACTAAACTACAATAAACATTTGTCAAAATAAATATTCGCAGTAAAGATCAAAAAAATATACAAGGATGTTTAACATATCTAAGTAAGAAAGTTATATGCCGAACGTTGCGGCGTAAATAGATATACTGACTTGTACAACTACTTCCCAGGCATGTAACGGAAAAAAAATTTACACTAAAAAAGCCAAAGTTAACTTGTTTCTAGGGCCCTGTTTTAGGTAATAATTGTTTAGTGCATGGACAATAAAGTATTTTGTAATAACATGTTGTTAATTTATTTATTATTATTTATTTCTCACCACATTATTTACGTAGTCTACAAAAATTAAGTTATGTCCTTTATTATTTTTCTCCATAAAAATAAAGTTTTTTTCCAAGAAATAAAACTTCACCGAATATATTTTATTAGGCCGTCATTTTGTTCCACCATATAGGAATTTCACCAAAATATAACCATTTCATTCCCTTATGACTCTTGATTTTTAACCAAAATTTCAAGTCAGACGAATAGTTTTTGAACTTTGCCGAGTACAGACAGACAGACCGACGGACTGACCGAAAGATGTGATATTTTCACGATTACAATACTTACAAAAACCAAATAATAAAATAAACCATTTTGTTTACAAGTTATGGCCATTTAAAAACAAAATTTAGATTTTAAGAAATTGCACTTGAATTGCACAGTAGTTTAGAATGTACAAATCCACACCACGTCACAAGCAAACAAAGTACCCTTTTCAACTTGCTAACCAGATAAAACGCTATTTCCGCTTGGACGAAGATTTTGGCTGTCACAAAGTTTAACTATCTCAATATTTATACATTTCCTAGCCAGAATCGAGGTAAAGCTTGTAATTACGCGTACAAAATAAGGGCTAAGATTAGTCCTTTGGCAATTTCTGCCAGTTTCACTCTTAAAGCAATTTGCATTGTTTTGTTGCGTCAGATCGAGATTTAACCGTTCCCAGTAAATTCCGGATTTGAAATGAACTCCACCAGATTTAGCGCTGTGCTATAAATATCACAAATTAAAAGACATTGCCGAAAGGGTGCTCGAGGAAAAGCGATTAAAATAAAATGGTTTGTTTTATTAAAGACGCATGGGAGGAATACCAATACCCCATGTAAAGGGGAATCTAGTAGTAGCCATTATTCTAATGTTTTTTGATTTTTTATTGCTAACAGTTTATTTAGTGAGGAGCCACGACTTTAGAAGTATGCACCACTACCAGCCAGTATCGGACTTGACAGGTAAGATTGTGAGAAAACCGAGGAGAAAAATCACATCACGTCCTCTTGACAAGAAACATGTATAAGTGTCTGTGTATTTTTTTTCGGAAAAGTGTATTACAATTTTCCTAAGTATTATTTTTTCTAAATAAATAATAATAGTTTTTATAAAAAATACTGCTTACAATGCTTTAGCCTTAATGCTTTATATGGCTTCAGCTCTCACGCTGGTGTCAAATTTAAATTATTAGATGTCGGAACGGGCAGAAAAATTAACATATTAAATAACATAAAATGTCATATATGTTCGTATGAGCTACTGTCGTATTGCGCAACTCCACTGACGTGAATGACAATAATTTTTAGTATTTATATTATATTTACAAAAAGTAAACATGCCAACTTTGGTGAAATCAGCACGTTTCACAATGCTACTTGAGTAGCTGGCGGCTATTTTATTTATCAGCAGACGAATGTAGTTAATAATATAAAAATCAGTCAATTTAGATTGCTAAAGGGATATAAAAGAAGAGCATTATAAATAACAAGTTGATTTACCAGTTGGCTAAAGCCAAGATGATCAGGCTTCGACGGCCATAGCAATGTCAGCATCTGATTTCAAGAGTCCATGACTAGGCGGTTTTACAACCCCAGAAGCCAGTCAAATATCAGAGTCGCTCAAATCGCTCCCTCTTAACAAGGGTGTGGCGGGATCTGAAATTATATTCTGCGCTTCCCTCTTCCCAACAAAGGAGAGAAACCCGCTGAATTTTTACAAGCTTTTACATTTAGATTGTCGATAAACCGAGTGCCAGACACGAGACAGGGTATCCAGCTCTCGTCCCTTTCGCATTCCCTACATCTGACGAAGTTGTGCGAGGTATGAAAAATACTGGGCGGAAGTCTTGTACCCTAGTAGTAAGTAGTAGTATTAAGATGAGGGGGACAAGCCCAGCAACTAGGCCTAAAAGGCCCGTTTCCCACCCACCTCACTCCACTTCTCTATGAACGCTTTCTAATCCAGGAGAGCATTTTGCCCCAGTCGAGATGTTGTAATTCTTCCTTGGAGAGGGACTTAACACCGAAGGTATTCCAGCGTAGTCTTGCTTACCTTTTACACGTGCCAACAAGATGATAGGGATCCGCCTCCCCTACCCCACAGTTAGGACAGTTAGGGTTGTCCCCAGTTGGTACATGTACATGCCTTTTTAGTTTACAGTTTCTTATCAAAATGCCAATTAAGTCCCCAATCATCTGTCAACTCCTTGACATCAACCAAGTTGCTTTAGATCCGCATGGGTTTGGTAGCATTTCTTTTGTCTGTCTACAGTAGTTCGTCCTTAACCAATTCTCCTTTGTCTTTTCCCAAGCCCATCTATTACTTATACCCAGGCCGGGTTTTGGGTCCGAGAATTGGAGCGTCAATCCGGTTTTGGCGAACTCATCCGCTTTCTCGTTGCCTTTGACACCACTATACACGGGGACCCATTTTAATCTCACCACCTTTGTTGTTGCTAGCTCACTTACTGCATCTCTGCATTCCTAGACTAGAGCTGAGTTGGGCTTACCGATGGGTACGAAGGCTGCCACACTGTCTGAGTGAATGCGAATTTCATTCCCCTCTCGCAGCCTAACTTCTTCCTTTGTTGCAACCTGCAATATAGCATACACCTCAGCCTGAAAAACAGTCGTATGTTTTCCTAGGTTTTTCCAGAGGAAAGACCCTCTCCGACACCATTGTCCGACCGGTATATTCCAGCGCCGGCTGACCCGGAATTCGCCATCCACGAGCCGTCCGGAGACCACGATTGAACGTCAGCTTAATGGGATGTCCTGTTCGCCTAAGACAACTGTCTGGAAGAATCGCCCTCGTGTACAGGATGTGGATATCATCCATCCTTTTGCACGAGGCCATGGCTTCCTTCTTGATCCATATCGGAAGCTCTGAGAAGCCCAAGAGAACGCTGAGTGTGGCGCCTGGTATAGTCCTCATTGCTTCAGAAATCTCTTAGCAGAACAGTCTTTGAATTCCGTCTAGTTTTTGGCAATATGTAACCTTTTTCACCGTCGGCCATCAGACTACGGATATGTAAGTGATCCTCGGTCGGATGACCGAGAACCTATAGTAAAAGAGTTCCTGCTAACCGTTCCGATATTAGATGGTACAACAACAATTGTGAGACATATAAATCATTGGGCCTGGGGAAGAGCTACTACAGGTTTACAGAAAAATTGAGTTTCGCCAGGTTTTATCTTCTCTTGATGCAATCCGTGAGGTGAGTGACGATACTGGGATACTTTGCTACAGACTGTCGCCCTCTAAAAGTGTCTCTGTGATAGCGCACGCTAACACAGGTAACACTTTATCATTAATTTGATCCTGGTAAATGATTTATTACCGTAGCAGAGCCGATAAATATTGTTAAACAGTATTTAACGGACTTTTATTTGAGAATATTTTATCGCAAACACCGTGGTATTTTTGCAACAGAAATGTTTTAAATATAAAAAATTACAATTTTCAGATTGTAAAAGAAACGGATAGAAATAAGAAAATGTATAATATCGCTTATTACAAATTACAATATTAGAAGTAAGTAAAATAAAAAATAAATAAATATAAAATGTAGGTTTTAAACGGATATCTCCAAAATTCGTACTATTTTCTAAACAAAAAGTAAAAGTAATAGATGCTGATAAAGCTAATTTTTCTAACACTGATTATACTCGTATGCTGATAAGATAAATGGTCGTCAGCTATTAAGGTATCTTTGCGAGAGCTGACATTTAGTGACTGTATTGTTTTACATTATTCAATATTTTTTTTATGAAGAAACGGGTTATGTTTGAGGAATTTTCCTTACTCATTTCATTCCCAAAGCAATCGATCAATTTAGATTTAGTTTCACGTAAGATGGAATATTTATAGGTTTTTTTTATTAACTAATCTTAAACCGTGAATGAATAGTAATATACAATACAAATAATTCAGATAGCAAGTAATAATAAATGGAAACTGACAAAAACGTTATTAAAAAAAATCGGAAAGTATCCACCTCGAACATCTTAGTAAATACACATCATATTAGTCAATTCTTATTTGACGTTATGAAGAATTTCACTGTAATCCTTTGACGAAGTTCGTCCAAAAAGTTCTCACAAGTTTTAAATACTGGCCACTATTCTATCTACTTTCTGGGACCTCATGATCAATCATCTTCGTAGATATGCAGTATTTAAATTATTTCGGACACCTAAAAAAAGTGAAGTGCACCGTCCGGCTGGAAAATAACTTCCATTTAGGATTTCCGGCAACAACTGCAGTAATAAAAGGAATATTTGTTTCGTAGCATCTCGAAGGAAATAGGGATATTGAAAATTACTTCCAAAAATAAGGGATCTCTATACTATGGTTTCAAATGTCAGGCTCAAACGTTAATTTTTTGGGAATATCGTGTTTGACCTTCGCAAAATATGTAAAAGAATTTAAACTCTATATTTATTTTTATATAATTAGTTTAATTTTATTTTCATTTCAGAAAGATATAAGTACTATTGATGTTAGCACATGCACAAATCAAGCACACTTTTAGACAGTATGTGTGATAAGTAAACCCTAGAGCCCTATAGCAGCTACACAGGGCCAAAGTTGGCCAGTTCAATACAGGTTTCAAGAACAGAAGCAATGTAGCATTTTAATTTTAAAATTCTAGGATTTATTTATATTCTCTAGTAAGAATTTAAAATACTGATTTAAAGTTGCACTCGTTCTTAACATTATTAGACAACAGTCACAACCCTTGAGCAGGATTTTTAATGTCTACGAAAACACCTACGGATCGATAAGTCAGGTTTTCGAATGAGATTTATCTACAACGTTGCCGATTCTTCCATTTATCTTGTGAGATTCATGATTTTCATAGTCATTACTGATTTCCTTAATTTGCAGATTTTTCTGTATAGTATGGCTTCCCCCTAATTCAGTCAGCTGTTAGTCTACTCGAGAAAAGAATGATCAAGAGCATTTTTAAATAGGTCATTTTTCGACGGGATCTCGTGGTCGAAAGATTTACTTACAGGCATGTTAATGTCTTAAGATTTTAATCTTTTTTTCTCTGGTGTGGCAATCTTTTATTCGGTCCACATGGTCTGGTTGAACACGTGCTAATGCCTAGTTGTCCTGGGATGAGCTAACCCTCTACAGTTGCACTGCAGCTTTTTTGTTTAAAGGCCAGTTCTTTCCTTTTTTATGTATAGTGTAAATATATACAATAATTTTTCTTTTCGTATAAACTTATGAAATTTAAACCCTTCAGGCGAATTCCGTGATATAAATTTCTTTTTTGTATTCAAAACTCCATAGCGATTGTTTTAACTATTTAAATTTATGTAACTACATATTCACACTGTCAAAAGTCTTGGACCCCCCTGATATTTAACAAATTATTTCATGGGGGGAAAAAATAAATAATGTTCATTAAAATATATTTATTTTTGATTACATTTTTCCATAACAACAAAGTTTTTTCAAAATTGAAATTAATTAAAACCAATAATAAAAAAGTATTGCAATATTTTCATAAATTTAATTAATCAAAAACTAAAAATATTTTACTTTATTTTCGAACTAAACATAATTTAATAATCAGTATGACTTCCTCTTCTATCCACTAACATATTGACACGGCGGTGCATTGAAACAATCAAGTTATTGATTGTCTCCTGAGGAATATTGTTCCATTCTTCTACTGCCGCTACAATTAACTCATCTGCATTTTGTGGTGCATTGAGGCGACGATGAACTGCTCTAGAGACAAAATCCCACATGTTTTCTATAGGATTTTGATCTGGTGAGTTCGCTGGCCAAGGCAGTCTGGTAATTTGCCCTTCTTCAAGTACTCTTTCAACGATTCTTGCCCGATGTGGCCGGGCGTTATCGTCCATAAAGATAAAATTCTCACCTAGTTCGTTGCGCAGAGGGTTGATTATGGGTCTGATAACATTATCAATGTATACCTGACTTGTCATATTCTGGCGGATAGGGATTAATGGGGTTCGGCGGTTGTACATAATTCCCCCCCAAAACATTACTGATCCTCCTTGATAGGGAGCAACTTCTCGGGGAAAATTGAGTCTTTGTTGCCGTCCTGGTTCCCTCCAAACCCTTTGCCTACGGTCATCACTCTGCAGTGCAATTCTGGTCTCATCCGTAAACAAGACCCAACGCCATTGCTGCAAAAGCCATGCGCTATGGTGCCTTGCCCATTGTAAACGCGCAACTCTGTGTCGTGGAAGTAGGGACTCTTAGATACCTTCTTGAATGAATATTTGCTCTATAGAGTCTTCTTCTTATTGTTGATGTCGATAAACCACGGCGAAATGCACGTTGGAAGTGATTTCTAAGAGCTGGAGCTGGATCGTGTCGATGTCTACGGGCATAATTGACGACATACCGATCCTCCCTTTCGTTTAGAATCCTTGGCCGTCCACTACGCTGTCTTCTTTCGTAAGTGCCAGCTTCTTCAAATCTTTGAATAATTCTTATGATTGATGACCGTGGAATCTGCAACAGCCTGTGTATATGGTGATTAGAATGCCCAGCTTCATGTAAAGCAACAATTCTTGCCCTATCAAACCCAGAAATTTCATGACCGGGCATTTTAAAGCAGACAGAAGGCAAATTCTCTTATTTGAATCAAAAATAAAATACACACTTTTACGTTTTAACGTCGGAAACCACACTAATTCATTTTATCTGTACATGTTTATGATTTTGTTTATCAACAAAATAACTTTACTTTTTGCCTAGCAACGAAAAAAAAACCTAAATATGAAATAGCCCAAAAAATACTGGGGGTCCAAGACTTTTGACAGTGTGTGTATATCTGATTAGCAATGTAAAACCTAATCTGATTACTACGGTTTCAAACGGTACATTCTAATCGGTTTGATAATATATATTTCGTATATATTCATATATAAATAGATTCTTTGATCAAGGAATTGAAATTTGAAAGCTTTAGTTATTCAGGTCTTCTTTTTTAAGGAAGTTTCAGGGTGGACCGTTTCAAGTTAAATGTGACACTTAGTTAAGCTAAACCTTAATTTTAGGTGCACCTTAACCTTAAATCAGTTTGTTAAAGTCCTCCTCAGCCACATACCTAGCTAAGCTGTGATAACTCGTAGCAACAGTATAAAACTACCAGGCCCAGCCCGTTATCTGTCATTAGTGTCATTCGTACTAGTTTGAGATTTCTGTAAATTGTTGTTAAATAATGTCAGAAAATAAGAAAAAAAGAACCCTAATTTCTGAGTGAGAGAAAAAACTGTTCTTTTAAATCTTATGTATACGTCTTATCACCAAAAATAAAAAGACCGATGCCGTCACCTGGGAATATATAAACATTTGTTATTCATCTTGTGTATCAATTTATGAATACAGATATGCAAACACAAATCATAGGGATGTTCAATTTCACGTTCAATCTGATCTAGTATGAAAAGTGCTGTAGGTTTCGTCACTCGAAACCTTTTGAAAAAAGTTAGTTGATCAGGAGAATCAAAATAATTCGCCTTGTTGAATAAGCGTCTTGGAATTCTGTGGATTATTAAATTGAGTTCATCAAGATCGTCATCATCATCAATTAATATATCCATAATGATCCATGTCTGTACTTTATTTTTAAATATAAAGGCAAGCAACGAATTTTTAAAAAGTCAGAGAGGGAATCAAAACTACCAAAACAAAACCGATGCACGCTGTCAATTCAAATGCTCCAACTGTCAACTGTCACTTAAGTAAAGTCATCTGTCACTTAAGTAGCAACGGAAATCTTTTACTTAAGGTCCACCTTAAAGTTAAGCGTCACTTATATTAATTAAGGTGAACCCGTGCAATCCACCCTCAATGCGTAAAGTTTCGTTTATCAGAGTTGGCTGTAAGTGTATTTTTTAGTTAAATTGTTATTTGATTCTTATTGCCAAGATTGAATTCTAATATCATATGGATGATATTACAAACCTTTAAAAAATACATAAAGTCAAAGTAAACGGATTGGAACTTATTTCAACATTTTATCAGTTATTTTCAGAGCACAATCGGTTAAATGGCTCTGTATACACTATGATAATTTAACTGAGTGGCGCCCAAAATAAAGTGTAAGTATTTCTTGCTCACTTCTCAGTATTGCCACCCGACGAAGAGCTGCCATTCGCATAACAACAGCTTTTTCAAGGAAAATTAATTTTCCCTACAATAGCATAAGTTACATTTTATGCGAAAACTGTTTCTGTTACCGTATCGTGAATTCAACGAAAACAAAAAATAAAAGCATTACACTGTTTTCCTATTAGAATTCTTTAGCCGCTAAAAGTTTAATAATGACTAAAAAACAAAAAAGAGTACGTTTTAAACTACTTTTACTTAGACATATATTTCATTGTAGTTCCGAGGCAGTGTTGCAAAAACAAAAGCAAGTCGACTAATTTTCGCTCGACTCTAAGCCTTTGACAGACCCAAACTTGTACAAGGGTTGCGGATGAGAAAAGAAACATATTCTCGGTATTGTGTAATGAAGAATAAGACATTTAATTATATAAGCTGAAAACATACGAGTCAGGATAAGAAAATATAAACAACTCTGCGGATTCAATTAGGAATATAAAAAAACCTTTATTAAAGAGCAATATGATGTGATATTGAATTGTGGTTATTAGACCATTCATTTTGTAACTTTCGTAAGAATAGAAAGTGCTAGAGATATGATTAAAAATATCTTTATCTTTAAATTATGAAATTTCTGACGTGCAGTTATATTAACAACAGCACCAGTAGCAGTAGCGGTTGCTCTTTGAGGCCGGGAGGCTGCGCCGCACTCCTGAGGAATTGTTCACTTGCCACGGTCCATTAGTAAATTATTTAAAATAGTGTTTGTTGGGTTTGAGCTGTAGGTTTTTTATTAGAAGCAAGGCTATAAATTGGATGAATGCTTATTCAAGGGCATTTTTGTCCTCATCCTCCATGCGTTAAAAATAATATAGAACATCCTTAATTGAGGCAAGTTAACCAAATTGTTTTATCATCCAATTTTTAACTCTTCTTTTCTATTTTGTAGTGTTTTTATATAAGCAGATTAATACAGCCATTTATGTCAGCCTAACAAGCAAAGTAGGTTATGTATCACAGACTGTCAAGCGAAATTGCCTGAAAACAAACTCTTATAACAATCGAACATTCTCCCTTGTAGTATTATATACTAAAAAAAAACCTAAAAATGTATCTTAAATTCTCGGAAAGTACACATTTTTGCAAAACATTAATAGTCTCACATTACACTCTGTATAATATGGTAGTCATTAAAAGTAAAAAGTGTGCTTTAAAGTGAGGAAATTAGAGGAATTGCGTAATAAGATGCTACAAAATTCATCTCGAAACTTTGAATTTCACCAAAAATATCGCATGTTTTGTCCCGCAGTTTAGATTACGAGTTCTTTACTGATATTTCAATGGAGTTTAGCCTCGATATTGTAATTATAGAGAGAGAAAAAATACAGCCAAGCACCTACCAGATGCAAAATTAAGACATTAAGACCAAGGATTGATTAAGATCTAAAAGTAAATGAACGGGTAATTTAGAAATACATAACCAATATATTGTACTCAGAACTAAAATCAAACTTGACATAAAAACTGCACAAGTACAATATCTTAATAAAATCCAGATAGATATAAATTCTGACACCAAAAACTTTTGGATTTACATTAGAAACAAACAAAAAATTCCAACTTAACTTAAAAAAATGTTTTTGAATGGTGTGGAGTATGCTGACGGCAATGAGATAGCTAATGCGTTTGCAACATTTTTTAGTTCTGTTTACTGTGAGAGCTCTGGGGTTAGCCCTAGATACCCAGAAAACTCAGAGGCAACTGATGTTCTCTGTTTAAACGAGGTTACCTATGAGGATGTTTGTGAGGCGGTCAGTAATCTCATCCTGATAACATAACATCATTTGTTCTCAAAGGAATGATAGGATTTCTTGCTGAACCTTTAAGGTACTTGTTTAATCGGTCACTTAAATTACAAACGTTTCCGCAAAAATGGAAAGAAGTCAAATTATGCCCAATTTATAAAAAAGGTGAAAAATCCTATATCAATAACTATAGACCTATAGCTTTACTTTCCTGTCCAGCTAAAATATTTAAAAGTATTCTATATAGAATTATCATTAAATTTGTCTCCTCAAAAATAATAATTTTACAATATGGCTTTATGAATAAAAAATCTACAAGTACTAATTTATGTAACATAACTCAGTATATTTCTGAATGTCTTGACAAAGATCACAGACAGATGTAATATATACAGATTTTGCTAAAGCGTTCGATAAGGTATCACATTCTATCCTCATGGTTAAGCTGTTCAATGAATTTTCATTTTATTGTAATGTGGTTAATCTATGTATGTCCTACCTAAGACAACAAAGAGTTATAATTGAAGGATATTCCTCCAAATTCTTTGTGGCAACTTCAGGAGTCCCACAAGTGTCCAATATTGGACCTTTACTTTTTATATTATTTATTAACAGCTTAGTAAAAGAAATTAAAAGACCTAAAGCTATATTTAAGGGTTCAAGACATTAATTGGTAATTCAAGAGAATCTAAATAACATATACAAATGGTCAAAGAAAAACTGTTTACATTTTAACATCGATAAATGCTGTGTACTCAGTTATACTAGAAAGAAAAAAAAATGTTATTCAATATAGTTACAAAATAAATGAAATTAGGATACCCCGTGAAAACAGCATGCGGGATCTGGGAGTGACGCTTGATGCCAGTTTATCTTTTAAACCACATATGCTGGATATTGTAAATAGAGCTTCTAGACTGTATGGGTTTATTGTAAGAAACTCTATGTCTTTCAGAAACATTAGCTGCATCCTAATATTGTATATTTCATATGTTAAAAGTATTCTTGAATATGCTTCCGTAGTATGATGTCCCTATTATAGGTATTAGAAATCTATGACAGAGAAAATACAACATACATTTCTCAGATATCTAAATTATAAAGAAACTGGAATTTATGAATTACATATACACAAAGAGAATTTAATGAAAAAATATAATCTGAGAGACTTAGATTGTCATAGGAAAACTGCGCAATTAATATTTTTGTATAAATTGCTAAATAACCAAATTGATGATCCAAACTTAATAAATTTTGTAAAGTTCAATGTTCCATCATATAGAACTAGGAGACCTTTAACTTTTTATGTTGATGTGGCCCGTACAAATTATTATTGCAATTCACCTATAATATTAATTTGTAAACTTTATAATCAGTATAGAGATCTGTATGATATTTTTAACATAACTTTGAATGCCCTTAAGAAGTCTTTGTATCAATCTATTTAGTAATAAAATTATATCTAAATTTTTCATCCTACTCTGTAAATGGATAAAATATCTGTTTATAAATAAATAAAATTGCCAAAATAATATTGCAATGAACCCTGAGGAGATCTACAAAATATCTTGGAATGAAACAAGCTCAAGGAATAGAACATTCAACTATGAAGGCTGAATTCACGAACGAATTTATGAAACGGGAGGGGAGAGTATTGATAGATAAAGGCAAGAAATATGAACAACGAGTATCAAAACTACATCTTTAGTTTTTCAGGTACTCTAAGGAGCCCGTTTTACTCAGGGCTGTCTGTGAAACCGAAAAATCAACACCTGCAGCTGAGGGAACAAAGTATGTGAAGCCAATAGAATACTGATCAAGAAAAGCTGTAATTTTAGATACGGAAAGGAATATGATGACATGACGACGTCTAAATACTGGCTGATCTCGGGTAAGACGTTCCCAGAGACAGGAGGCTTCATAATAGTCATCGAGAATCAGGTGGTACCGAAAAGTCGAGTAATTACTATAATTTTTTATAATTTAGTTAAATTTTTGATCCTTTGATGTGGCACAAAAATTCCATTCCAACATATAAAACCTCACATCTTTTTCTTACCCAATAAGGCCGCTTTATGCTTAGTGACTTTAAAAATAGGCTATATATATTTTTTGAATTCTGATCGGATTTGCCCCATAAGATGAGATAATTCCGATCGCCTAATGGTTTGATTTAAAATCCGATTTAAATGGATTTTGGTGTATTTCCGATAACTAGTTTTGGTTTTAAAAAAATATTTTGACAAAATAAAAGAGACATGCAAATAGTATTTAAAATAGGGTGTATAATATTTTATTCGACATCATCTTCATTGAGGTTCTTAAAAACAAATTGGTCACGCCGAATGTCACTTCTTAACAACTTTTTCACAACTTCTTCTATTCCGATATCCTATATATCGTGAACATCGGGAAACACAAAATAATTTTACTTACGACTGCTCCTTTTCCGCAAGAAATTAACTTGGAGCTTGTCCGAAATTCGAATATTCTCTACTCTTCCAACAAACTTTCTTTCCCGTTTATTCACACAGACACTAAGACGAAATCTCCTACTTGTATCCCTCTAGCAATATTCTGAGTTTCGAATGTAGGAAATTCCTCTTCTTCAGGACTCTCAGTATGGATTGAAGAACTATCATTGCCATTTCTTCTGAATGGTTTCTGAAAGCAGCCGTCCATGATAGATCTGCATCGTTTTCATGGCAATTAATGTCTGATTTTTTAGTAATTTGGTCCAAAACTTTGCATCTCGGGGTATAATTCCGCATTTCTTAAAACCTGCTATGATATTGGAGAAATTTTTTAGACCAATTTCTTTAATGGTTTCCTTCGGTAAACGTGGAAATTCACTCTTCGTCAGAACACCTCGATTAGAATATTTCCAATTGTGCAACACCTGCCTCCATTTGTTTTTGATCGACCTGAAAAAACTCACTTCTAAGGGCTGACACAAGTGTGTTGAATATGGTAGTAGTATGAGGTTAATATTACTTTGCATCCAAAATTTTAATCACATTTTGTGACAGATGGCTAGACAATATCACCTATCACCGCCTTTTGGCCATTTAGTTTTTTTAAAATATGGTATTAAAATATTTGCGAAGCAATCTTGAACATCGTTAAGTCAAACCAACCACTGGCGTTCATATTATATCCTGGACCGGGTACCCCACCTTTCGTCCAAGTGGGATAGATATGATTAGCCTTGTAGCCTTGGTGATGGAATACTACTATGGAGATAGTAGTGATCCATCACCAGCAGCAGCCATCATTACATTTATACTGGTCTTCGATGTACCTATATACGCTCTGCGTGTTTGTCACCCCTTTTCACTATGACCTTGTTTTGTCCTAGGACGTCTGTAAAGTTTCTTTCGTCTTAATTCGCGATATGTGCAGGAAATAATCCTGCAACACTGGCCCTCCATGGTTTTATGTTTTTGCTAAGTCGCACTGTTAACTCTTTATTCCTTTTGTTTTGACGTTTGTCTCGGAATCTCTTCTCATCCCTACCAGTGTGATTTAGATAGCCTTGAACAATATTCCTTACACCAGTCGTCTGTAAAGGAAATCCTCGCCTTGCACGTTCTAATAGCTCTTCAATAAGTTGTTTTATTTCTCCCTCACTGAGTGCTGTTCGTCTACCAATAACACTGCTCTTGTAGCGATTTTTTACCGCATTTTGTAAAGTGGCATAAGGAGTTCCAAAATTTTCAGAAGCATTTCTGAGAGATAACAAGCCTTTACTGCTAAAACAACCCTTTCGAGATATTTTGGGTCGTAGTTCCGGTAGCTCCTTGGACCAACTTTTTTTATAATTCCTGACCTTAAAGAAAAAATAATTTTATTTAATATATAATCGTATTTGCCCCATTACTTTTATAACAAAAAGCAATTAAACACAAATTGAGATTAGTGAGTTTACAGTGGCAACCACTACTCAAACCTTTGTTTCGGCCAAACGTCAAAACGCTCTCAGTTGATATTACAGAAACACGTTTGTTTTATTCAGCCACCTACCTTTTTAACAGGCAACAGTATTAAATATTTAGGTCAATTCCTATAAATTATAAATTGACCTATTTTAAAACTTCAACAAGTACTTACTAGGAGGCAGAGCCGGTCAAATTTTAAAATTAACTTTTGATTGGATTTACTCCATCTGATCGTAATTGCCCCATTTTACGGTACCCACAAGGAACTGCTTGAACTACACCGTCGGGGAATCATCAGTTCAGAATAGTAGGTGAAGTCCCAGAATTTAAAACTGGCGGATTACAAGGAACGAAATGACAAAGAACAAATAGGCTTTCAAAGTACATCCCAGACTACTATAAAATCCTATCTTTAAGAAGAATTTGTACATAGTTGCCAGTTGTTACGGTACCAATAATAGACTCCCGGAACCCCCCTGGCTACATGTCTTGTTGAAATACTGCAGTATATACTACTAAAGAGAAAACATGACGCTAAAGAAATAGTAAAACATGTTTACGAAACTTTGGTAAAAACAAGTTTAAATAAACAAAGTGCTTTTTAAGAAACCATAAACAAAAAATCCGAATTCGTACGATTAATGTTATTGTAGGAAAACCATTACTCAGCAACATGCAAAAACGTAAAGATTTTCAGGCACATCATGTAGTAACCATTTGCATGCTGGATTTGAATATGGTTGGGTTTTGGTTGTCTGTCATTATCTGCGATTGAGACGAGATTCAAGTTTGGACTATTATGAAGACATAACCGCGAAACGTTTTACGAATTGGTTCCAAAATTCATTTATATTGAGTGTACCCGAACAAACTGTTATCATTTTGGACAATGTAAGTTAGCATAATCGCCTACTAAATAAAGTTGCGAATACAGCCAACACCGAATCTGAAATATAGAGGTATGTGTTAGAAAATAACTTCAATTTTGACCACTTTTTTATAGCTTCAAAGAGTATTGGGCCCTTCAAAAATTTCTTAAAAAGAATCTGTGTTTTACATGATATCACGAACTCCTTTGGCAGCTGCAGTTCTTAAAATATATGATTCTGAATTATGTTCACATCCATGATATCAATTTTATTATTCAAACTATTTTGATTAAAATTAAAATAAAAACTATTCCATAAAACATATTGAGCACAAGTAAATTGTGGGTGATGTTACAGAAAGTCTTAAAATCATAAATTGAAACAAGAATACGTTTGTGACAGTATGGCTGAAGAAAATAAGAAATGGGGCTTTCTCCATATTATTGTGTGTTTAATCCGACTGAACAAATTTTACATCAAGTTAAATTGCACAATTTAAAACACACTCGACCAAAGCTAAACATCTGCCCTCCTAATTAACACTGTTATTGAATTTAAACACCATAATATTATTAATACATTTTCAATGAGAATGGTCAGGATATGTAACTTGGCAGGAATCAATTATTGACGAGATCTTTACGCTATATACTTCAAAGCTTCCTTATTTATTAAGAACATAGCGTAACAACAACATAAAATGTTCAATAAAATAAAACTAACGTTGAACTTATTTTTTATCTACTGGTGCAAAATAATCGTAATCAGGGGCGTGCGGTGAAATTTTAAGAAAGGGAAGCATTTTTTAGAAACTTACCTACTTGTAATGTAATTCGATTCTTCGATCATTTTTTGCAAATTCGTCAATAACGTCATCATAAAAACGTCGATGCTCCGACATATTTTGGAGAAGTTTATTTTCAATAGACAACAGCGATGTATGCGAAAGTCTCTCCTGCCCCGTTGAATTTCTCACGAATTTTTGAATACGTTTAAGTGTTGAAAAATTGCGTTTTACTGGTGAACTTGTGGCAGGTATTGTCAATACTAATTCACACAATTTCGACACTTCGGTGTAGGCATCTTCCAGCTCCTTGTCTTTCAAAAATTGCATTAATTCCTTAGCGTTATTTTCTGCGCTAATATGATCAGTTTCGTAAATCACTTTTAGTTCAGATCGCAGCAACACTCGGTCGAAGAACTGGCCATAATGAAGAAGAGATTTAAAAATCATTTAAACCGTTATATCTATAGTTTATTTGTTGCTGAATTTGATCGATTATTTCATAAAAGAGGCGTCTGTATGACGTTTGAACATCTCCCACCTTGTGTGCTCGAAGACGCTTGACTTGTGGCTCTACATTTAACGTCATCGTTTTTCCCAAAATAGGTCAAAGCCATCTCTTTTTTGGCTTAACATGGACTTAAAATCATCCACTTTTTTTAGGCAAAAAGGAATATAATTTGTTTTAGTTTGTAATATATTAAAAACATTGTCCGAGAATGGAAATATTTCTGAAAATATGTTCAACAAATAATTAAAATTAAAATCTCGTTTCAAACAGTCCAAAAACCCCCTCGAACTATTTATTGCTTCTGAGTCCCACGTTTCAATATTTTCTGTTATATTCTCAAATAGTTCAATCAGTGATTCACGATTTTCAGATACTGTTAACACAAGTCTTCCATTATAGTTCCACCTAGTAGGAGCTACTTTGGGCAATCGTTTGTGGACAATGGAGTCCAAAGCTTGTGTACGTTTTGTTGACTTGGAGAAAAAAAGCAGCCATTCCACTTAAAGTAACGAAAAATACTTTACACTCTTTAATGTGATTGATGGACTGGGATAAAACTAAATTTAATTTATGAGCAAAACAATGGACAAACACAGCACTTGGGAACATTTCTCGAGCTTTAGCTTGAAGACCCCCTAATTGTCCCGCCATCACTGCAGCTCCATGATGGCTTTGAGCAACTAATTTTTTCTCTCCATTAATTTATTTAGTAACGTTATAAACTACGGTATATAATGCATCTGCTGTACGATTTTCGGACACATTCTTAAAACCTAAAAATCGCTCTTGAATACTTCCGTCTGTTTTAACGTAACGTATTACTACAGATAATTGACTAAAATTAGTGCTATCAGTTGTTTCGTCCAGAACAATAGCAATGAACCGCGCCTCGCCAATCTCCTGCCTAATTGTTTTTAGAATAATGGTTGCAACGGCGGAAATTAAATCATTCTGGATTCGATTCGACGTTCCGCGAAAAAGGCTAGACTGCTCTAAATGATTTTTTAAGCAATGATCATATTTAGCCATTAAACTAAGTAAATCCTGAAAATTTCCTCTATTTGAAGAAACCCTTGTTTCGTCATGACCTCTAAATCCCAATTCGTGCTGTCCTAGGAAACAAACAACATCGATAAAACTTCTTAATATTTGCCTATTTTTATCGACTAGTGCATTGTGTTGGCGGTGACTAATTTCCAACTATTTATTAAAGGCGTGTTCAATTCTGGTTTTGCCGAAGACTTTTTCTTTTATGACGGCCTTTAAATGCGCTTTGGACATAATGTGTCTTTTTACAGTTTCATGGAAATTGTTTAAATCGGAAAACCAGTTTTATTCCAGAGACCTTTTTCATTTTCAAAAAATAAACATGGCCAGCAAAATAATTTACTGACATTTTCACACCCTGTTAGCCATTTAAATTGTTCGTATTGTTTTTCCGGATAAAAATGTCTAATACAGTTTTTCATTTTTGTGGTTAAATTTATCATAGGCGGTTTTGCCCTTCCTTTGGAAATTATTTGAAGCTTATGAGCGAAGTTTAATGTTGAAAATCCCTTTATTATTAAGACACACACCACACATTCACACACACTCTTCTTACAAAATTCTATAACATTTTCAACGTTATTACCGACAGCCGAAGTTGACGGTATTTGCATATCCACGTCCGTATTATTGTCTTCCATATCGCACCATGCACGACGCGATGTAGGTATCACACAACACACCGATAGCCGTTCAAACAAAGAACCTACTCCAACGATAGCTTCCGCCACCACTTAAACCACGCGACTGAAATGCAAAAATTGCAAACAGCCGGTGAAAAGTTGAATAACCTCTGGCTCGATTCACAGGAAATCAAGCATACAGGACTTGGCTGCAGAGATAATTAAGACAATATTTTAGCATTTTTAATATAAACTAAATTAATGGTTTCCTATTTCAAAAATTACATTTTAGAAGATGTTTTGTAATTTTTTTTGGAGAAGCACTGCTTCCCTTGCTTCCATGGACTGCACGCCCCTGATTGTAATGAAAGAAATATCGTCCTCTTTAAAAAATAAGAAAATTTGCTTCAGACACTGTAACTTCCAAAGGCACGAAGTGCAAGAAAGAATCAAAAAGCAGTTTGTAGTAAAGATATCAGAATGCAAAAGCATTTAGATTTAATCTTCATTTTTTTTCTGCGGAGTTCCAAACAGATCAGCAAACATTGCGAAAAAAATGAATTTATATTTTACCCTGTATATATTACTAGAACTCTAATAATAATAATAATCGGATTAGGTCAAATTTTATGTGGGGCGGTTCAAACGTTGTTCAGTGTAGAACAATTCATGTGGGCAACATAATTAAAATATAGTCAAATACAAAGATTTAGAGAAGCATTCAAGAAGGCCCTGGACAATGGAAACTAAGACCTATTTCAGTCAGTATATCAATAAATAGTGTCATTTCAAAGAATTTTAATAAATAATTTGATCTGAACAACATATATCATAATAACATAATAAACGTAATTTTAATACAATCTGACTTATAATTTAAGAAAACATTTTTTTTTACTTTAACTAAGTAAATTAAAACACTTCATTAAACTTCCACTGTAACTTCGTCAAATGAAACATCTTAAAAGAAATCCACATTTTTTCATACGAAGGACCCACAGTGTTGGAAAAATAATTAGTATGTTTATAAAAGAAATTAAGTGAAAATTTATTTAGTGTTTTTATTTTCTGGATTAAAATTAATTTTTAGCAAGGCTCGCCCTGTTCAATATTCTTTACTTTCTACTTGATCATATTTTTCTAAACTATTTCAATTTATTAAAATACCAGTCAAAATAGAGCTCCCTTTGATGCAAAAAATAAACACGAAAACTTTTAAAATATTAATTTATCAGAAACAATTCTCGGCATATTTAGAAAATAACTTTAATACTTTTCAAGTTTTAATAATTTTTGCATTTTCTTAACGGCGCGGCGGTGGCTTTGTAGTTTTATAAGACGAACAATAAAAAACTTTGGGTATACAAACTGGGCAACTGCGTAACGTGAAGAGCGGTTCCTGACTCTAATATTAATGCTTTAATTTTTTTTCGTTACGATCTCCGACGTGAATTAATTAATGTTTAAGCTGTAGTTAAAAATTCAAGAACTTAATAGTTATATCCTTAGAGTAAGAATTAAAGTAGAGATAACAATTCATTCATAAATCACATTAGGGGTATGCGCCGACATGGTTCACCTATTTTTCACATTCTATCGACCAATGTTTACGATAAAACAAAAAGTAGGGATGGCCCGTGTCCAAGCCATGGCCATTTGTTGACGAATGCCAGTGGCGGCGAGAGTTTTCACTTCCCGCATAAGCAAATATCATTAATTGTAAAATTCATCGTTCCGGGTTTTTACAGATCTTCATGTGTTTCCATTGCTGTCGGTCGGTCGGTCTGTTCCGGTATAGCTAAAAAATCCACTTACTCGGTTAACTTAAATTTTATTTAATTTTCCACAAAAATTACGTCTGAAAAAAAACCTGTAAAATATTGGTATAAATTCAATATGGCGAAACAGAATAGGAAAATGAGAAAAAGAATTTGCCCAACTCAAGTGAAAATTAAACAAAGGCGCGAAATCATCCGAAACTTTATTATTTCCCCATATTTCATCCAAAATCTAGTGATTTTCGAAATCGCAGTACGTTTTTTTGAGCGTGAGACGCCCTTTGACGATTTTAATATAGATAGATATATTCTATAATTATTTTAATTCTCTGATATGAAAAACTATTGTAATCGTCAAAATATCACCTCAGTGTCTTTCTTGTATCATTTCGCTTCTGAGGAATCTCAAATAAACGTTCTATTATACTGAACCGGATTGGTCAATACGTCATGTGACCCAAAATAAGTGAATAAGGTATCTTCCATTAGACATAACCACCCGTATTCACTAAAAAGGTTTAAGAGTAAGTCTTAGTTATTTGTTCATGTTAGAAATGTCATCTTAAACCTATAACTGTCAAGTTAGACCTGGTCTAAATTTAAAAAGGAAATCTAACTTTTTCGTAATTAAAAGACAATTCTAAACTTAAACGGCAATTTTTTTACAAACTCACATTGCCGCACTATAGTTAGGTCAACTAAAGCTCCTAGTTTCGCAACGTCCAAGATAAAGTGAATAAAACCTATTTATTAGATATTTAAAAAATCAATGTTCTCCTAATCTCACCGCACCTTTAGAACGCTGCTTCTTAAAGTAAGGCAACATATAATTAGAATATTTGAACCATCAACAATTACACAATAAAACATTAAAACAAATGCAGTAGTGAAACTAACAAAAGCTTGGTACCTAATGACAATTTTAATTGAATTAATTTCTGAGTTAAAATATGTTTAGCAAATTAATTTTCTTTAATGTTAAAATTTATTATAGTTCCGCGACCCGCTATTGGTTTTTAAGCCACGCCGTGACCCTGTAACAATCTTTACTGTAGACTATTGTACTTTTTTACTATAAGGATCCCTAGTCAATGAAAGTGGGATGGTCTAATACGATAGCGGGATGATCTAATACGTGGAGTTGTCGATCGGGGTTGCCATATCTAACTAAAACTGTTGTAACTGGTGTAATCTGATCTGAAGCTTTGGGTATTTTAGCTTATATTTTACCATTTTGCAATAAAAGTGATTTCTTGATATTGCTTAGAAACTAATACTGGAAAAACATTACTATTCTTTGTATGAAAATTTTATTGTATCATGTTTAAACATATTCACCGTAATATAAATTGGTATAAACATTGGAGTTCCTGGTTAGACTTGGCATCGTCGTACGATCGACCTTATACTGTGAGGTAATCTTGGCAGTGACTAAATATGTAAAAAATAAACTCTATTTTTATTCTTACTCTAAGGTTATATCCTTAGACTAGAAAATAAAGGTTGAGAACACAATTCATTTATAAATCACGTTTGGAGTATACGCCAACATGGTCCCCCTACTTTTTACAGTCTATCGGTCAATTTTTACAGTAAACATGAGGTGGGGATGACCAATACTCAAGCACGTGACGATTTGTTGACCACTGCCAGTGGCGGCGTGACTTTTTACTTCCTGCATAAGAAGGAAATATCGTTATCGTTAATCGTGAAAAAAGTTATCTTTCAAGGTTTTTACAAATATTTTAGGGTTCTTAGATACCGAAAAACATGTTTTTTTCTGTCGGTCGTTAAAAAACCATTTACCAGACTAGCTTCAAATTTTGGTTAAAAATTAGAGGTTATATAGGGATGGAATTGTAATATTTTGGTAACAATCCAGGATGGCCGAGTAAAATAGCGGCTTAGAAAATTTTTAAAAATCATTGTATACAATAAATAATATTGATAAAAGGAAGGATTCTTACCTATTCTTATTTAAATTCCATAATTTTCAGTGCTTTAAAAAATATGTGCTCAATTTTTTATCTGTAATAAGATTTGCGAGACAGAAGACGTCTAATATTTTATAAATTGAATTGTAAAATTATACATGGGTTTAGAAATCACGAAATTACATCGGAAATCACGAAATCGCATTTGAAATGCTTATCTAGTAATCAATGTTTTAAGTCGATGCCTCCTGCTGCTTTGATTAATTATGTTAACGGCTATACAGCAGATTGGATTGTTTTTAGCACGCTTTGAATGGCTTCATGTATCATCTGATTGTATGTCTGTATGTATGGTTCAAATCTTATAATAGATTTTTTCACTTCCACATAACCTATTCAATTAAATTTGGCCTGCATACACAGCTTGGTAGACAATACATATATAAATAATTTTAATATATATATATATATATATATATATATATATATTCTTAGTTCTTCACAGATGGAAAAATACGATATGTTTTCATTTCGGGTGTACAACCGTTCACTACTATCGTTCTGAAAGGAACAGTTTTCCAAGCTTTCAGAAGAAAGCTTTAAGGATATCGACGCATTATAAACACCACAAAATAATATATATATATATATATATATATATATATATATATATATATATATTCTTAGTTCTTCACAGATGGAAAAATACGATATGTTTTCATTTCGGGTGTACAACCGTTCACTACTATCGTTCTGAAAGGAACAGTTTTCCAAGCTTTTAGAAGAAAGCTTTAAGGATATCGACGCATTATAAACACCACAAAATAATATATATATATATATATATATATATATATATATATATATATATATATATATATATATATATATATATATATATATATATATATATATATATATATATATATATATATATATATACAGCAAAAAGGTTGTGCTAAAGACCCTATGGGTTGTAAAGAGCAACTAATAATTCATTCGGTCATCCGTAATTAAGCTTACGCTGAGCGGAGAAATCTTTTTATGGCTTATATTGATTATAAAAAAGCATTCGACTTTATGCCTGATAACTGGCTCATCAGAGTATTAAAAATGTACAATATCGATCCCTGTATAATACATTTCTTGGAACATGCCATGTCATCCTGGCATCCTACTATTCACTTGAATGAGAACAAAATTGACATCAAAACTAATCCTCACCAATAAAAAGAGGTATTTTTCCAGGTGATTCACTGAGTCCGCTATGGTTTTGTATTGCTATCAACCGTCTGCCTAACCTTTTAAATTGTACTGGATATGGGTTTAGTATAAAAAAAATAACAGAGAAAAAAGTTAAACCATCTTTTATGTATGGACGATTTAAAACTAATAGCAGCTACCAAGATGGATCAAATGCTCAAAATTGTCGAGATTATCTCTACAGATATTAGAATGCGGTTTGGGCTAGATAACTGCAGAACTATCAGTGCAAAGAAGGGTAGGATCCCGAAGGATGGATTTGAGATGCAGAACAGTCAGAATATGGAAGCAATGCGAAAAGGAGATACCTACAAATATCTTGGTATAAAGCAAGTGCAGTATATAAATCACCGAGTAATGAAGGATGAACTGATAAGCGAGTTTACAAGAAGAATACGACAATAAAATCAAAACTTATCATCAAAAATAAATGTAGAGCAATTAACACTTACGCTTGTTCTGTGCTTGGCTGTTCAATTGGGATAATTAAGTGATCCAACACTGACTGAACCTGTAGCGAAAGATCAGAACTCTACTCACAAAGGCACAAAAACACCATTCAAGAGGTGCCATAGAAGGTACGACAATTCCACGGCATCAGGGCGGAAGAGGATTAACAGATAACTCAAAGCAGCTAGACCAACAAATCGCCAAAATGCGAAGCCATTTTCAACAAAAAGCACGCACATCTGATTTACATCGGATTATATGTGATTCGGATCACTTTACACCTTTACAGCTAAAAAAGCAGGAATTTTCAACTCATCATGAACCCGTAGATGAAAAACTGAAGAGTTAGAATGGAAAGCCTCTGCATGGCAGACATTTAAATGCAGTCAGGATTGCGTCGACAACATAGCGTCGAACTGCTGGCTGACGTGCTACTTAAAATATATAACGAAAGATACCACAGTGGTAAGTGACAGCTGCAGGTATGGATGTCGGATATCAGAGAACATACAACATATCACAGGGAAGTGTCAAATGTTCACTGCGAGTGACTACAAGGATGAGACAGGATGTACTATGTACTATATATAAAATTCTGCACCAAGATCTAGCAAAAAAATTACAGCTCTCACAGGAAGAAAGAGTGCAATATTATATGTACAATCCTGAGCCAATTTTAGAAAATAATCTATATAAGTTCTATTGGGACTACACTATTTTGACAGACCAAACTAACATTCATAATAGACTAGATCTTATTCTTGTAGTTAAAAGGGTAAGAAAAACAACTTTGATAGAAGTGGCTATAGCGAGTACCCCTAATTTACGTCAGAAATACACAGAAAATATTGAAAAATATTGTAACTTAGAGGAATAGATCAGGAGACAGTGGCGAACAACAGGAGTTATCCAAAAAAAATGGCTCCAGAGCATCAAGCTTGGCCTTAATGAACGTCTTTTTCAGGCAATGCAAAAGGCAGAGCTACTTGCGACATCAATAACACGGAAAGGGCTCCATCAGAGCTCAATCCTTCTAATATATAAATATCTGGGATAAGTGAATGTTCCCCTCTGTTTAGAGAGGAAATGCGAATGCCATTCGGCATTTAAATAAAATAATAATAGTAATAATAATATAAATAAAAATTAATAAATGAATTAAAAAGTAAAAAAAAAAGTTTATAGGATTTGTATAAAGATATTACCAAATACTTATATATATATATATATATATATATATATATATATATATTTATATATATATATATATAGACTATTAATATATATATATATATATATATATATATATATATATATATATATATATATATATATATATATATATATATATATAAGACTATTAATTTCTCTCTTATAATAGCAATTTTTGAAAGATTTAATGTGCTATGTTTGATAGACGTGCTTTGCATTGATTCGCAATTATCAGGGGCGTGCAGTCCATGGAAGCAAGGGAAGCAGTGCTGCTCCAAAAAAAATTACAAAACATCTTCTAAAATGTAATTTTTGAAATAGGAAACCATTAATTTAGTTTATATTAAAAATGGTAAAATATTATCTTAATTATCAAGACCCTAATAAATGCGGCCTTGACTCCGACCGAGCCACAATAGAAATCGAATAGAACCTATGCGATCCGTTAGCTTCTCTGCAGCCGAGTCCTGTATGCTTGATTTCCTGTGAATCGAGCCAGAGGTTATTGAACTTTCCACCGGCTGTTTGCAATTTTTGCATTTCAGTCGCGTGGTTTAAGTGGTGGTGGAAGCTATCGTTGGAGTAGGTTCTTTGTTTGAACAGCTATCCGTGTGTTGTGTGATACGTACGTCACGTCGTGCATGGTGCGATATGGAAGACAATAATACGGACGTGGATATGCAAATACCGTCAACTTCGGCTGTCGGTAATAACGTTGAAAATGTTAGAGAATTTTGTAAGAAGAGTGTGTGTGAATGTGTGGTGTGCGTCTTAATAATAAAGGGATTTTCAACATTAAACTTCGCTCATAAGCTTCAAATAATTTCCAAAGGAAGGGCAAAACCGCCTATGATAAATTTAACCACAAAAATGAAAAACTGTATTAGACATTTTTATCCGGAAAAACAATACGAACAATTTAAATGGCTAACAGGGTGAGAAAATGTCAGTAAATTATTTTGCTGGCCATGTTTATTTTTTGAAAATGAAAAAGGTCTCTGGAATAAAACTGGTTTTCCGATTTAAACAATTTCCATAAAACTGTAAAAAGACACATTATGTCCAAAGCGCATTTAAAGGCCGTCATAAAAGAAAAAGTCTTCGGCAAAACCAGAATTGAACACGCCTTTAATAAATAGTTGGAAATTAGTCACCGCCAACACAATGAACTAGTCGATAAAAATAGTTGTTTTCTCGGACAGCACGAATTGGGATTTAGAGCTCATGACGAAACAAGGGTTTCTTCAAACAGAGGAAATTTTCAAGATTTACTTAGTTTAATCGCTAAATATGCTTAAAAAATCATTTAGAGCAGTCTAGCGTTTTTCGCGAAACGTCGAATCGAATCCAAAATGATTTAATTACCGCTGTTGCAGCCCTTATTCTAAAAAGAATTAAGTAGGAGATTGGCGAGGCGCGGTTCATTGCTATTGTTCTGGAAGAAACAACTGATATCACTAATTTTAGCCAATTATCTATAGTAATACGTTAAAACAGACAGAAGTTTTCAAGAGCGACTGTTAGGTTTTAAGAATGTGTCCGGAAATCATACAGCAGATATATACCGTAGTTTATAACGTTACTAAAGAAATTAATGGAGAGAAAAAATTAGTTGCTCAAAGCTATGATGGACCTGCAGTGATGGCACGACAATTAGGGGGTCTGCAAGCTAAAGTTCGAGAAACTTTCCCAAGTTCTGTGTTTGTCCATTGTTTTGCTCATAAATTAAATTGAGTTTTATCCCAGTCCAACAATCACATTAAAGAGTGTAAAGTATTTTTCGTTACTTTAAGTGGCATGGCTGCTTTTTTGGCCAAGTCAACAAAACGTATACAAGCTTTGGACTCCATTGTCCACAAACGATTGCTCAAAGTAGCTCCTACTAGTTGGAACTATAATGGAAGACTTGTGTTAACAGTATCTGAAAATCGTGAATCACTGATTGAACTATTTGAGAATATAATAGAAAATAATGAAACGTGGGGCTCAGAGGCAATAAATAGTTCGAGGAGGTTTTTGGACTGTTTGAAACGAGATTTTAATTTTAATTATTTGTTGAACATATTTTCAAAAATATTTCCATTCTCGGAAAATGTTTTTAATATATTACAAACTAAAACAAATGATATTGCTTTTTGCCTAAAAAAAGTAGATGATTTTAAGTTCATGTTAAGCCAAAAAAGAGATGACTGACCTATTTTGGGAGAAAACGATGACGTTAAATGTAGAGCCACAAGCCAAGCGTCTTCGAACAGACAAGGTCGGAGATGTTCAAACACCATACAGACGCCTCTTTTATGAAATAATCGATCAAATTCAGCAACAAATAAACTATAGATTTAACGGTTTAAATGATTTTAAATTCCTCGAGCTCTGCAATTTTGATGTATTTAAAGAAAAAACTTTTCCAGAAGATGCGTTAAAATCTCTTCTTCTTCATTATGGCCAGTTGTTCGACCGAGTGTTACTGCGATCTGAACTGAAAGTGATTTACGAAACTGATGACATTAGCACAAAAAATAACGCTAAGGAACTAATGCAATTTTTAAAAGACAAGGAGCTGGAAGATGCCTACACAGAAGTGTCGAAATTGTGTGAAATTATTGACAATACCTGCCACAAGTTCATCAGTAGAACGCAATTTTTCAACACTTAAACGTATAAAAAATTTCGTGAGAAATTCAACGGGGCAGGAGAGATTTTCGCATACATTGAAAATAAACTTCTCCAAAATATGTCAGAGCATCGAAGTTTTTATGATGACGTCATTGACGAATTTGCAAAAAATGATCGAAGAATAGAATTACATTACAAATAGGTAAGTTTCTGAAAATTGCTTCCCTTTTTTAAAATTTTACCGCACGCTCCTGGCAATTATAACTGCTATCCAATAACATAAATAAACCATTTGGATCAAGAAAGTAAATACCTTTATAAACTTATATCATTTCTAAAAAACAGCGAAATTTATACTTATTTTAACACATTTGTCTTCATTAAGGTACATTAGTAAATGTGTTAATCATTTTTATTGTTTATATCAATAGCTAATTCTTACATATTCCAAATATCTTCATATTTTGTTACAAAAATTCTGCAACACCTCTCATTATTCTCATAAACAAAATAAAAACCATTTTGGTTTGTCGCTTTTTGCGTAAATTATTTTACCGCGACTAAGTATGTAGCGTACGCAACGCATACAACAGCAATAAAACCGTATGCCTATTTACGGAGCATCCAACGGGATCGAAAGGTTCATATTTAGCTATAATATACACGAGTTTGCTAGGAAAATATTTCAGTTACAAAAAGCCGGCAAAGATAGAACTTTGATATTATATTTCAGGCATTTGAAATAAATAGTTTGGTGTACAACTGTGGTAAAGTGACCGACGAAACTGAGCTTTTTATGTAGTTTTCATTGACCTTTTACTTTGAGTTTTTATCGGTTAAGAATGAAAATCACCCTTAATTTCTGACCATAGTTTGAAGGCAATCGTAGTAGTAGTTGCGACAAAAAAACCGACGAAATTGCGGAAACATGTTTTTTAGTATTTAGATGGTTTTTTTTACTATTACAATACTTTACTCTTACAAGGAAGGTAAAAATACTTAGCGTCGAATTGAGAAACTCCGTCTTTTTTGAATTCGGTTGAGAAATATGTTAATAGCCCATATTCAGATGTTCTTCTTATATATAGAAAACAACATAAATACAAGTTTGTAATAAAAAAAAATTGTTAACAATTTACATACACTGAAAACTTTTACTACGAAAATATAATTCACTTCGATTAAAAAGTTTGATTGATCGTATTGATTCAGATAACGCAAATCTAATTTCCATATCACGTCATTTAGATTGCCTGACTCGTAGTTACATGTCAACGATAACCCTCTTGTTAATTGAGGGGGAGGTATAAATGAATAGTAAAAAGTTGAAGTCTTATTTCCACATCGCAACCAACGGATTTCAATCGAGGTACGGCCTCTGATTACTCACCCTCCAAAATAACTACCTTCAATAAGTGGTGGAAGCCCGTACAGTCGATAGCGCCGGATATTACCCAACTTTATGGTTCAAGAGTTATTCTCGAAAAATAGAAAATATCGGTACTTAAATATTCTCCTATGAATTCTTCAAGAAAAAACATTCCGTGTCTTAAACCCGCTACTATTATGTCTTTTCATGAAAATAATATTTTTCAGAGATACGGATACATAAATACAATCACAATACTTAATTCAATTCATAACCCTCAGGGTTCCTAAACGCCGAAAAACATGTTTCCTCAATTCCGTCGGGCTGTCTGTTCGCGGAGTAACTAAAAAAACTACTTACCCGATTGGCTTTAAATATTGGTTAAAAATTAAGAGTCATATGGGGATGACATGGCAAATATCCAATACGGCAAAACAAAATGGCGGTTAGTGAAATTTAAAAAAAATTATTACTAGATAACTGCTTATCCAATTTATCTAAAATTGTGCACAAAAATCAAGTATTAAGGAGAAATCAACCGGTAAAATTTTGGTACGAACCCAACGTGGCGGTACAAAATGGCGGCTTAATAAAATATTTAAAAATTCAGCCTGAAAAACTACTTAATAGGCTGATTTCTAATTGTGTGCCATAACCAATTGTGATATAGACAAGAACTAGTAAAATTGTGGTACTAATTCAAGATGGCGGAACAAAATGGCAGCCAAATAAAATAATCGTGAAAAAAATCACCTTCTCATATATTTTCAAGTTTTAGCGTCCCTAGATACCAAAAAATATGTTTTATCAATTCCGTCGGTCCATTTGTCGGTTTGTCTGTCTGTCTGCCATTTCGCGACATAGCTTCGAAACTCCTCATCAGACTGACTTCAAAATTTAGTCAAAAATTAAAGGACATATGGGGAAGGACTAATAATATTTTGATAAAAATCTGATATACCGGAACAAGCTGGCGACCTAGTGAACGTTAAAAAAATATTAATAAAAAAACTAATTATCCAATTTCCTTAGTTTTACACAAAAATCAAGTGTTACATAGAAATGAACTGGAATGGAACATTTTGGTATGAATATAAGATAGACAAACAAAACGGCGGCCTAATAGCATATTTAAAAACTCGGCCTGAATGCAGAATCTGGTTTACTATCTCACAAGTCATATCCCAGTACTCATACCATTCAAATGAATAATCAAATGCTTGAAGCCAAACATTCCTTTAGCCTTATCAGTATCAATTTTCAGAAACATCTTCGCTGGCATGATCACATCACCTCAATTGCCACAGCAGCCGATAAGAAATTGGGTTTCCGTTTCCAAGCTCGAAAATACTTTTCTTCTGCCAAGCTGTTTACACTTTACACTTACACTTTGAGTATTGCTATATGGTTTATAACAGCCTATCCATCAATCCTTAATATTCTTGACTCCCTAGATGCCAAAAATATTTTTATCAATTCCGTCGGTCTGTGTGTCTATCAGTTCGCGGAGGATTTAAAAAATCATCAGAGAAAGAGGGTTATATTGGGATGACCTGGTAATAATTTAGCAAAAAGCGAATGTGCCAGAACAAGATGGCGGCCTAGAGAATCGTTAAAAAACCACTAACAAAACTAATATATTTCAATTCAATTTTTGCACAAAAAACAAGTGTTACATAGGTAGTATAAGATAACAAAACAAGAAGGCGGCCTAACATATTGATATGAATATAAGTTAGCAAAACAAAATGGCCTAATAAAATATTTAAAAAATCGGCCTGAAGAAACTACTCATTAGATTAATTTCAAAACGATATAGAGATAAACTGGTAAAGTTTTGGTACGAATTCAAGATGGCGGCCAATTTTTTTTTTAAATCAACGCAAAAAATTATTTAATTGAATGTGATACCAAATAGCGGTGTGTGTCAATGTAAAAAATACTTATTGAATGTGTTTTAAATTATGCTCAAGAATCAAGTATGGTATAGGTATAAACTAGTAGAAATCCAATATGATGAAACAAAATGGCGCCCAATAAAAATGTTTGGAAAAATAGTATTACGTGTTATTAAATGACTATGTACTGAACCAAATCGGGTCACACTTCACTATTTCTAACAAAAGGAAGGACTCGTAACGATGGAAGTTCCGGGTAAAGTAAATTTATCGATTTTTATATTTTTCCAAATATCATTTTGGTCAGAAGCAAGAACAATAAAAAGATGTTTTAAGAATTTTAGGCGTTAAAAATTTCTGCAAAAATGCAAGGGTTTTATTTCATGCTCTGTATGTCCTATTTTTTTAAGCAGTCATGCAAGTGGAATGACGTACCCAACAGATCGGCTAAACAAACATCAAAAATCGCAACCCGAACCCGACAAAAAAATCTTGGTGTAATATTTATGGCCAGCAGTTTAGAGTGCATAATTTTGCACAAGGAATTACTTTATTAGAAATACCATCCATCAAAGGAACTAGCCTATTCTGTGGTAAATTCTGAAACTTGTATCGGTCTTTTTGAACTTGTTAAAGATATTGTAACGCATGATCAACTTGATGAATATGCAAGTTTGTCTCACTGTTTAGTTCTTCAAGTGTAAGCTGTTTAAAACGTGTTTAGGATCAAAGGCAAAAATTCTACAACCCCGAAGTCCAGACAAAATGTTTGCTTTGGGTTTGCATCAATCATCAGACAATACTTAATTAAAATTTCTCAAGGATCACCATACATTGGATCAAAATACAAAAAAAAAAGTTTTTGATTTTTCTCTTTTTTTAACCAAATAAGACAAATTCGTTCTTTCTAATAGGTGTTAAATATTTTTTGGAGACCTCAAGATACTCATATGTAACATGCTCCTTAATTTGCAACTTAGGAAAAAAGATTGCACAAATACAGTTTTACAAAACAATAAAACATTTTTTCAAGTTTCAAAAAGAAAACTAAATTGTAATTTCCCAGAAGAACTTAAATGATTCTTTACTATATTCAAAGAAAAAATTTTTGACAAATCTTTTTTTAGATTTTCTCATTTAAGGTCTTTACAGAACACAGTAGCGTACGTGCCTTGTTTTTAAAATAATTCCCCAAATTCTAAAGAAAAATTATCTGGTTCTTTATATGACATCTTCTAAGGCGCTTGGCACAAGCCGAGTTGCTGTTGAATATACAGCAGTCCCAATTGCATCAATCATCAAACTCTGACAATTCCCTGGCGCGGTATTTACTCTTTTAAAATATTGTGCCTTAATGTGGCCCTTAATATCAACAGCCATATTTCCTTGTCTCGGCTTATCATCGTTGACAAACTAAGGAAAGATCCCATTTTCGTCATGCTGTTATGCTGCAGTTGATTCAATTTGTTCTATTTTGTGTTCTGGTCCTGCAGGCTGCATGTCCCCTCCTCTCTGCTGTTGTCTGCCAGTGGGACATATTGTTCCTCCTTTGGTCTCCTCACATACCCAAGAAGGCCACATAATTTTCAAGTTACTGTTTTCTAAGGTGGGTTAAGTATAGGTGGCTTTCACACCAGATTTACCGACGGTGTTGTTGCCAGCGCCCTCAACCGATGGAGGAATGTAAAGAGGTTGCTGCATATTGCGTCTAGAAGCAATGCCAGTTACTAAGTACAGTGGATTAATAGCCCATTGCACGACACTCGGTAATCGTAACCTCTTCAAACTCAATAGCTTAACCATTTTGTTAGAAATAACTTGTATTTGGTAGCAAAGTGCCACAACAGGCCCAGCACCGAGACTGCACCGGACCTATGGCCAAATATTAGGGGTTATAGTATCTCAATCCCCGAAAGAGAGGACTGGCAGAGAAACAGGCTGGAGTTCTCCAGAGAGGCAATTGTTTGCTATACGGATGGTTCACGTATGACACAGTTGCAATCCTCTGGTGCTGGAGTTTATATTGAGGCTACTCAAACCGGGTCCAGCTTCCCTTTGGGGAAGTTTTCAACGGTGTTTCAGGCTGAGGTATATGCCATTCTAATGGCAATAACGATAAAGTAAGTCATAGAGGGGCAGAGGGAGAGATTGTGATATGCTCAGACAGTCAAGCAGCACTTAAGGCGCTCGACTCACCCATGGCGGGATCAGTTTTGGTTCAGGAATGCGGTGACAGGCTAGAGCAGTTGGCGCGACGTAAAAGAGTGAAGTCGGTTTGGGTGCCAGGACACTGTGGGATTGAGGGCAACGAGAGGGCAGATGAGTTTGCTAGACTCGGCGCCACCAGCCCGTATGTAGGACCAGAACCAGCTTAAGGCATCACTAGGCAGCAGATAAGGACAGCACTCGACGAATGGGCACCACATGAACTTCAACGTGAATGGGGCCAGTCCGAGGTCGGGAGGCAAGCTAAAGACTTCATTGTGAAACCCGATAAGGGCCGAACAGAGTGGTTACTAGCCCGAGACAGGAAAGATCTAAATTCCATCGTAGGAATAGTAACGGGGAACTGTCGATTGAGGAGACACCTCTTTATGTTAGGCATTGAGGAAGATTCTATCTGCACGGGGTGTCAGGAAGAGGAGGAAACTCCGCTTCACTTTTTGTGTAGATGTGAAGCGCGAGCGAGACTGCGACGAGATATTTTCGGCACTACGGTCTTGCATAGGGACGAAGTTAAGGATCTTGCATGGAAGGATATGCAGACTTACATAGTAAGGACAGGCAGATTCAAGGATGTACACCTGGTGGCGGGTGGTGGTTGAGGGAGGAGCTGGGGTAGACTAAAAGGGCCTTATAGGCCTACCAGTCAGGTCTCTAGACCTCCCCCTAACTACTACTACTGCTACTACATGGCCAAATATTATTAATTTTATTATTATTTTATTTTTCACAATTAATACTGGTTAACTTTTTCAGCAGATGGGCTTAGGCCAAGTCTACCTGAAAATTGATTTTTGATTGAGAAACGATCTTATGTTATATGTATGCAGTATTATGGCCTTTTGAGCTTCCGCGTGTAGATTTTATTTTCCTCAAGTTTTAGTTGCGGAAGATGATCGCTAAATGATGATGGTGTAATACCTGAGTTCGGGATGATAAATGGAATAACTTTCACTTTTTTATGTTTCCAAATTATTTTAATTTCTGTTGTCAGTTCCTGATATTTTTCTTTATTCTCTTGATATTTCTTTTCTACATTTGCATCTGATGGTATAGCAATATCTATTAAGTAAGCAATGTTTTCTGTTTTATTTGTAAACAATATGTCTGGTCTGTTATGTATAACTGTTTTGTCGGTATAAATGGCCAAGTCCCAATAAATTTTTGATTTTTGATTTTCTAATATGCTTTGCACGAAATATTGGTAAAACGGTTTTCCTTCAGATAGTAGGTTATATCTTTCTGCTAGTGCCTGATGAATAACATTTGCTACCACATTATGCTTTTGTGTATATTCAATTCAATATTATTATTATCATTACCTCTAAAAATCACTTCTCAATTGAAAAGGCATATAACGGACGTCTCGTTCTACAGGAAAGAAATGCATCTTAATCTGTTAAATGCTCAAACATTTTCGTACAATATGGCATCTCTGGAGTATAGATGCATTCTGAAATAGATCCACTTTAGCAACACCAATATCGTCTAGTAGTAGTAGTAAGATGGGGGGACAAGCCCAGCAACTAGGCCTCAAAGGCCCTTTTCACTAACCCTGGCTCCACCCACCTCACACCACTCCCCTACAAAGGCGGTCGCCGTCCTTCTAATGAAGGAGAGCAACTTGCCCCAGTCAAGGTGTTGTAGTTCTTCCTTGGAAAGGGACTCGACGAAGGTATTCCAGCGTAGTCTTGTCCACTTTTTACATGTACCTCTGTCCCACAGTTAGGACAGCTAGGGCCGTCCGCTAGCCCCAGTCGGTGTGCATGTGCCTGTTAAATATACAATGTCCTGTCGAAATGCCCCAATATCGCCCAAGTTGTTGTTAGTACTCCATTGCCGGATAAAACAATTGCTATTATAAGCACCTTGTTCAGCTGCCAGATATGTTGGATTTCCACAGCTAGTTTTTGGTATTTGGTCATTTTATCTTTTTCCGTGTTGTGTAGGTTTGCAGTCACTAGGCACGCAATGGCAATAAAAGTGGCAAGTTTGTTTGCTCTGTCGATAATAACAATATCTGGATGACTATAGTTTACCGCTCTATCCGTAATTATTGATCTATCCCAGTACAAAATAGGGCCATTAGATTCGAGAACTTCTGATGGTAGGAACTTATAAAATAGCGATGGATTTTGAATCAGACTGTGTTTGAATGCCAGCTGCCTATGTATAATCTTAGAAATTTGGTTATATCTCCCCAGGTACGCAGAGTTTGATAGAGTTAAGCATCCTGCTATAATATATCATATTGGCTATTACACATCCTACTACTATCAATCGTTCCTGCGTTCTTAATAATATGCTTTTTATAGTTTCTTGTCCGGATTGCATAGTCCTGTATAGATATTATAAATCCCTCTGTTTCAGCATGCAGGTTACCATGTTTACGCCATAACAGTGATGATTCTTTGTAAACTATCTGATCTTTATGGGCTCTAGCATATTTTCCATGCAATATTTATTTTGTCATGTTTGATGCGCTATACATTTTTTCATGAGGCCTTCAGTGCGTGCTTGTCTGTTTTAAAGATGTAGGGGAGTATAATTTACGTCACTTTCCACAATCTTTTGTAGTAATGGATGATTGTTATGGAAATACTCTCGCATTTCCTTTCTTGGAATGCACAAAGATTAGCAATACTAGTCAATCCTCTCCCACCCTCTAACCCTCAAAGGTATAGTCTTTGTGTAGAGTTCTTTGGTTGAGGGTATCTAAACTTTGTCAATATAGTTCTCGTTACAGTATCAAGGCCTCTTAGGTCGGTGTCTGAATATTTCAGGATACCAAAGGAGCACGTCAGAACTGACACAGCATAGGTGATAATTGCAGTTTTTTCAATTTAGGTTTGTGTTAAGGAGTTTACTAAATCTGCGTTTATAATATTATTATTATTATTACGACATTTATTAGTTTCCTCTATAAAAAGAAGATTTCATTCCAGGAAACAGGATTCGCTCTACAATTTTACCAGTTTATCCCTACATTTCACTTAATTTTTATATACAGTTTTAGGTCCATTTGGTAAGGAGTTTGCAGCGCACCGACAGAAGAACAGACCGGCAAAAATGGGCAACATGTTTTTGGGAATCTAGTGACCCTAGAACTTAAAGATCACAATACTTTTCTATTACGATGAAATAATAATATATCTATTTTAGGTTTCTTGATGCTTTATTGAGTTATGTAAAAAAATATTTTAAACACAAATTAATTACCTGTAAATACGTCTCTTATTCTTGTAGAATGACTCATTGTAACTCCCCTACTTGAGCTGGTTTATTGAAAGTCATTATGTAGACCTGGCCCTTGAAACTTAATTATCCACACTCAATGAGTGAAATAAATGGGATTATTGAAGTAAGGCAAAAAGGAGAGATGAATGTTTGACCCCGTAACTATTATTTGGATTTCAAAACAGGAAAACTTTTGACAAACTCGTTATTGGAGAGTTATGGTGATAATAGCTATCGATCCAGATTATGACAGTTTTGAGATTAGTTCGAATATTTGATTTGATCGTAGAGATTTTCCATCTAAATAATAAAAAATATGAAATGGTTTTCTCCAGTTAGGTTTACATACAAAAAATAGAATACAATTGATGTGTTTTTCTATTTTTTGAATATATTAATAGTATCTAAAATAAAAATATAGGAAAAAATTGCTTTTGTAAGCCAAAAATAAAATAAATTGTCCTGTTTTACTGTGTGTTTAAAAAAGCTAAGCGTAGAGATATCAGGCATTATTTTTCTAAAAATATGTTTTTTAGTTTTATAGTGACTCCGAAACGTCAAAAAATCCAATTTAGTTTTTTTTCAGCATTTTTTCGGTAACTATACTTCCCCGAAATATCCATATAGTACATTATTAATAACATATATGTTACATGGGGAAGTTAGTTGTAGTAACGCAGGATTTTACAGATCCTCACGTTTTAGAACTCTAGATGCCAAAAAAACATGTTTTCTCAATTCCATCGTCCTGTCTGTTTTCTATCAGTTCGTAGCATAGCAAAAACTTAACTAACTTACCAGTTAGACTTCAACTTTTTACTCAAAATTTGGTAACCACATGACGATGACCTGGTGACATTATTATAAAAATCCAATTTGATGAAACACGCTAAAGATTCAATAAAACGTTTTTATATCCCACAGAAATAAACGACGAACCAATAGGAAGCAGATTGAACAATCTGTGTTGTGATTGGCGACTTAGATTACTTAGGGTCTTGCTGTCTGTAGTCGTTATAAGGCATAAACTAAAGGCTGGATTTTTTTCGGAAAATAAGCTTTATTTTAAGATAGCTTATACAAAAATTTAATTTGTCTTACACTGTAATGCGTTATAAAGTGCGACTCTTAATGTCCCCACCCCTATTTATTTCTAAACATGGTGGTTAAGTTTGTGCAACCTAAAGCTAAAATGGAAAAATTAGCCTTTAATAGCGGGTGGTGAAAATTGTGATATACTTAAAAATGTGATTGTTATACCATTAGAGTAAGAATGAAAATAGAGTTAATTATTTACATATTTAGCCACTGCCAAGAATACCTCACAGTATAAGGTCGATTGTACGACGATGCCAAGCCTAGCCAGAAACTACAATGTGTATACCAATTTATATTACGGTGAAGATATTTAAACATGCTGCAATAAAATTTTTATACAAAGAATAGTAATGTTTTTCCAGTATTAGTTTCTAAGCAGTATAAAAAAATTACTTTTATTGCAAAATAGTAAAATACAAGCTAAAATACCCAAAGCCTCAGATCAGATTACACCAGTAACAAGAGTTTTAGTTAGATATGGCAACCCCGATCGACAATTCCCCGTATTATACCAATTTTTTATATAAATGTGTTGAGGTAAAGGAATTGAATCTTTGGGTAATTAAAAGTAAAAATTTGTTCGTAAACATGTTCTAAAACGGTTAGAATTGATAATTTAGACTGAATATGAAGATGAAACTGAAGATGAAAAAAATTCTTTTATTTTTTAAATTTACCTATTAACGTGGAATAACAATATGACAATTGGCTATTCTATTTTTATCATATAGCGCTTGCCTCTTTTTGCTTTCCTCGCAAGAGAAAAGTATTCTAGTTGCAAAAAAACTTGTTTTCTCAGTTCCATCGGTTAGTCTGTATGTCTTTCCGCGACAAAGCTCAAGAACTGCTTATTCTATTTACTTCAAGTTTTGGTTGAAAATTAAAGGTCATATGATGATGACGTGGTAACATTTTGGTAAAAATCTAATATGGCAGAACAAAATAACGGCCTATTGGAAGGTTGAAAAATTATTACTAAAAAACTGCTTATACATTTTATCCAAATTTTGCAGAAAAATTAGATGTGACATGACCAACAACTGGTAAGTTTTACTACAAATCCAAAATGGCGGCATAATAAAATGTCATAAAAGTCAATGCAGAAAACTACTGCATCGATTATATTTAAATTTGCTCAAAAATCAAATACTTAATAGGTATGAACTGGTAAAAATGTTGAGACAAATTCAAAATGGTGGAACAAAACGGTGGCTGTTTAAAAATATCTGAAAAAAGTACTTATCGGATTGATTGATTGATAGCATCTCCATTTTGAATGTTTATTACTAAAAATGTATAAATTGCACGCTTAATATCGATTTTTAATCAAATCTGTATAAATGTTCAAATTCGCGCCCAATCCAGGTGTTCCTACTCTCATTTTTTAAATATTTATTAAAAATGTATGATGTGTATTCTCAAATACCCCCAGATGCCTACTTTCTTTCAGCCAAATCTACACAAATGTTAAAATTCCGCCCCCATTTTGGCATTACAATCTTGAATTTTTAAAATGTTGACAAAAATTTATGATGTGCAGTCTTAAATACCCCTAAATATCGAATTTTAATCAAATCTCCATAAATTTTAAAATTAGTCTGCTATGTTGGTGCCGCCATTCTAAATTCTTAAATATTGACTAAAATTTCATAATTTTCTGTACCGTACAAATGACAAAATTCGTTCGCTATATTGTCGCCCCCATATTTTAATTTTTGTTGTGCATTCTTATATAATCCCCATAAATGTTAAAATCATCCGTCCGACATGTTGACATTGTCATTTTGACACCGCTATTTTAAATTTTTAAATGCTGACACTCTCAAATTTTCCTAGGCACCGATTTTCAGTTAAATCTACACAACTAACAAAATTCGTCGGCCGTATTGGTGCCGCCATTTTGGATTCTAAAAGTTGACTAAATAAATTCGGATTTTTTTATATACGAAAATGTATGCATGCCAAATTTGAAAATAATCGGTAATGTGGAAGTGGTGAAAAATCCATTAGAAGGTTTGAACCAGACATACAAACATACAATGACACGAGTGAGAAGCCAATAAAAGCGCGTGAAAGCATTGATTTTAGTTTATTTAAAACTCTAACACCCGTATTCACTTAAGAAGTTTCAATTTAGACGAGGTTTAACTTGACAGTTACAGGTTTAAGATGACATTTTTAACAACTGAACAAATAATTTTTCCAAATGTCACAATTACAAAATGACAGTGACATAAGGCAAACTGGCGAACTAACAGTTTTAAGTACCATGGCAACTAGACCTGGGCTAACTCTTAAACCTTTTTCGTGAATACGGGGGTAAAAGTTTAATAATTTATAAATAACTAATTTCCTTTTAAACTTAATGGTCTGATTTTAGATAGTGAAGTAAGAAACGATTATTTCTTTCGAATATGGAAAAATACCTATTTGCCTCATTAAGGAATAGGTAATAATCCTTCTTTTTGTCAATGATAATGAATCATCGCCCATTTCTTCATTTTTGTAGATCAAATATTTTAACAGGTCGTCATTTTGTTTCGCCATATTAAATTCATACCAATATTTTACCAGTTTTTTTTTGTATCAGACGTATTTTCTGTGGAAAATTAAATAAAATTAAAGTTAATCGAGTAAGTAGATTTTTTAGCTATACGGGAACAGACCGACCGACTGACCGACCGACCGACCGACCGACAGTAATGGAAAAACATGAAGATCTGTAAAAACCCGGAACGATAATTTTTTCACGATTAATGATATTTCCTTAGGCGGGAAGTAAAACCTCGCGTCGCCACTGGCATTCGTCACCAAATCGCCACGGCTTGGACACGGGCCATCCCCACTTCTTGTTTAATCGTAAACATTGGTCGATAGAATGTGCAAAATAGGGGAACCATGTTGGCGCATACCCCTAACGTGATTTATGAAGGAATTGTGATCTCTACTTTAATTCTTACTATAAGGCTATACCTATCAAAAAACATGGTAAACCTAACCCTGCCTGATTCTTAACCTAACCTAACCTTGCAAATCCAGAGGTGTTATACAGAAAATCAATCCTTAGATGCTCTTATTTGTTATTTCTAGTGCCTATAACAATGTAGCTGTAACAATTTTAATTCTACCGGTGATACTTACAAAAGCGACACCACTAAATTTTTGCATGTACATATTGACAGCTTTCTATCTTTTAAAAATTACCTTGAAAATCTTGTCAAAGGGCTTTGTCTTATATTAGCTTAGGAAAACATGCAGTTTGCAAGCCTTAAAAAATTATTACTATAGATGTGTAAATTGCTTGTTAAAATATGGCCTGCTCCGCTGTGGAAATAGTATAGGCATTAATCGTATATTTATATTGCAAAAGAGAATATTTAGAAGTAAGTTTCGTTTGAGAAAATGTTTCATGTGGCCAGTTGTTGTTGCGCAACCAAATATTAACACGTATATTTTAGAAGCCGGTATTTAAACAGGAAGCTATTGAACAATTTCAAAAAGTATGTGACGTAATAAATATGAAACCGAAATGCTAATAAGCTGTACATACCTCAATTTAACACGTTTCTAATAAATCGAGGGCATTATTTACTTCTCTTAGAGCTTATAACCATCTGCCGGATGACATAAAAAATCATACAATCATTATAAAATTTAAAGGCAATTTAAAAACATTACTTCAAACTAATATATTCTTTTTGTTATCATAATTTTTAACGCACAATTTTAAAAATATTCTTCAGCTGTTATGCAGTTTTTGTATTTACTGTTATTTTTTGTTGGTGTCTTTACTGTTATTCTTTGGCCGTTGTTCTTATTTATCTTTACAATTTTTTTGTTAAAATAAAATCTATCTTAGTTTACTTAGATTTATTTTTATTGTATTAATTAATAACTATTTTTTACCTTAATTTGACTATATCAATACTTGTAATCCAATTCTTATGAAATAAAATAAAAAATATTCTTCAGCTGTTATGCAGTTTTTTGTATTTACTGTTATTTTTTGTTGGTGTCTTTCCTGTTATTCTTTGGCCGTTGTTCTTGGTTATCTTTTCAATTTTTTTGTTAAAATTAAATCTATCTTAGTTTACTTAGATTTATTTTTATTGCATTAATTAATAACTATTTTTACTTTAATTTGACTATATCAATACTTGTAATCCAATTCTTATGAAATAAAATGACTTAATTTGATCTGATTAAATTTCCACCTTTTAAAATAGGGCCGCTTCATTACAAAGCTTTACGCATTGTCACTGGGTCCTTTCATTCCAGTCAAACTCAGGCGTTATTGGCAGAAATAGGTAAAATGCTCTTAGATCTTAGTTTGGGTATGTGTGTAAGTAAGGTGTCGACATGCATATCCATATGCAGTGTTGTGTTACATAAGTACCACGGGGCATTTGTCGTAAATAGTAGGGTCTAGTTTTGGAGGGCTTAATGTGTTAGTCTTTAGCTGAATATGACCATACTGGGGAATCGTATGTTAATGTTGACGGTTCATAGCCAAATACAGAAAATGTTTATTCTACAGGGAAAGGTAATTATTTCTTTCCAGGAGAATGTAGAGCTTGTGAAGTTGTGTTATGAATGTATCGTGTGAGTGTAGTATGGTCTTTTAATTGTCTAGAGTGGTGTGATTGTATGCTGATGTTCCCCATCTGGTGCAGATGATGTCCCTGGCCTTCATTTTCCAGTCTTCCATCCAGGAATCACGATGCAATTTTGTTCGTGTGCTGTAATAGGCTTAGTATGATGCGACGTGTACTTCTAGGGCGTGTGTGATGGCTGTACCATCGACGAACAACGACAGCTCTGTGTTATTTTGTTATATTGTGTGTGTATCAAATTTAAGAAGTGTGGGTAGCCTCTCGGTATGTCCTTGGTCATGCACTTCTACAGCGAACATTGCCTTTACTTGAAGTGGCCTTTAGTTACTGAATAAGCGTGTGAGACGTGTTAGATATGTAGGTGTGCTGAATTATTAATCTGAGAATCAGGTGTCGTGCCATAACTTGTCAAATGTCTTTGAGACATTGAAAAATACGACCTATGTTTGACTCCTTATTAAAAAAGTCAATTATGTGTCGTGCGAAGCATGCTGTTTGATGTATCGTTGAGTTGCCGTGCTGTTTAGTTTGTGTAATATTATTGGTTCTATAACTCTGCCCAAGTTAACTATCGGTCGCTCATGTTTAATGTTAAGATTACGTGCGTATATACCAGTTGTGTGCACTAGTCAAATTTTGGAGATAGAAATTTAATAAAATAGTTCTTTTGAACACTAACTGTATTTGATTTGATGTTTATCAATTATGTCTCGGGCCTCTTCAGATTCCACACCCGTTTTTTATCCGCTTGTTTTATTGCTTCGACGGGTAACTTGATAACTTAATGAACCTTTCTTTATCTATGTCATACCTATGCTTCACGTTTTTTACAAGCTTTTATAGCCTACTATTAATGTACAATTTTTGAGCAATTATAATTTAACGACGGAACAAAACTTGTCCTTAATTCGTATTTCCGCGTATGCCGAATTACACAAGTAAATATACGATAAGCAAGTGACATGCCTTATCTAACGTTCTGGACAGGAAAGCACTTTTTTTTAAACATTCGCACGAGTCCCGCCGCTTGCAGAGCCCCACGGCAGATGATTGCCTTATGTTTAGTTTTTTTTACACTTTTTTATGTCAGATTTATTATTTATTATAGCTTTAATGATGGCTTTATTGGCGAACCTGGGCATAACCTGACCAGACGCAGTGTAGATTTTGTCACAAAAATCCTAGTTTTAATATAGATACACTTTTTTACATCACCGCCAAGGCTAACCATAACGTAGTCCGATGTTTGAAACACAACTGCATACAAAATTATAAGTTTTGTTAAGAAAAAGAACTAAAAAAAAGTCATCGCCCGAACCTGGATTCGAACACATATCCCTTGCACCGCAACTGGACCACCCTACCACTGCGCCATCAGACTTCTCACCCGAGAACTTAAAGAACTTTGTTTATATTTCACCGAAATAAACCTAAACTGAACGCAGGGACTTGGCAAGCAAGTGGACACGCGTAAATGTTTAAGAAAAAAAAAATCTGCGGCAGGACTGGCGGACGCTATTCGATTCTTTAGTTAGGCAGAGTTACTCTACGGATATTGAATTACAGTGGAGCGAAATTATAAATGTATTAGTTAAAACCCATACAAAATGTTTACAATGATTTACCCTAAATGCAGAAATAAATTCATTTCATGTTGATATAAAAATGCGGTAATGATTTAACAACGATTACATTCCTACTAGTATTTGAATCGACAGGTTGTTAAGTATTATAAATCATATAGTATAAAATTTTTGTCGCACATTTGAGTGTGGCTGAGTAGTGACTTTCATTTCACGTTTTAGAAATTGACTGGTTTGATTACTTTATTAAGCAGGTACGTATTTGTAAGTTGCCATTTTTAGTTAACTAAGCACAAAGTGATCGGGAGCAGCTGATGTTTGATTATGTTGTGAAAATTAAAATACAAAATGGTGTTTTATGACATTTACAATATGATTTTTACAACACGTAGAGTTTCATTTAATTATTGTAATTATTGTAAAAAATCTATTATGATCTAGAGCAACTTTTATTGGAATATGCTATAATAACAAGAAGAACAATAATGACTAAAGCCCGGATTTATATGCGTATATATATATATATATATATATATACATATATATATATATATATATATATATATATATATATATATATATATATATATATATATATATATATATATATATATATATATATATATATATATATATATATATATATATATATATATATATATATATATATATATATATATATATATATATATATATATATATATATATATATATATATATATATATATATATATATATATATATATATATATATATATATATATATATATATATATATATATATATATATATATATATATATATATATATATATATATATATATATATATATATATATATATATATATATATATATATATATATATATATATATATATATATATATATATATATATATATATATATATATATATATATATATATATATATATATATATATATATATATATATATATATATATATATATATATATATATATATATATATATATATATATATATATATATATATATATATGTATATATATATATATATATATATATATATATATATATATATATATATATATATATATATATATATATATATATATATATATATATATATATATATATATATATATATATATATATATATATATATATATATATATATATATATATATATATATATATATATATAATAATAGCTGGAGTGGAAGCTGTCCTTGACTCCTCTGAAGAAACAAAAGCAGAGGAGATTCGACAAGAGGTGGCAAGAATTTTAAGATCAAGCAAAACACCAAAACAAAACCTAAATGCCACTGAACAAAAGGCCCTAATAAACCTTCGAAAAAATAAAGACATCACAATCCTTCCAGCAGATAAAGAAAACGCAACTGTGGTTATGAATACTCAAGATTACGTACAAAAAATGCAGGATATCCTACAAGACAATTGTTATAGGCCTGTTCCAAGGGACCCGACAACGTATCTAGAAAAAACAACTAAAAATAAAATAAAAAGTTCACCAATAAACCCCGAAATTCAACAAAAAATCATACCAAGGGAAAAGTCGAGCAGATGTCCTAAACTCTATGGTTTACCAAAAATACACAAACCAGGGGCGCCTATCAGACCTATTGTTAGTGCTGTTAATTCGCCGCTACAAAAACTGGAGAAATACCTTTCTGAAATTATGCAACCAACTGTAGAAAAAGCTGATTCATTCGTTAAAAACTCGGAGCATTTCACTCGAATTATACGAGATATCGTCCTTGAAAAAAAACGATATCATAGCAAGCCTAGATGTCAAATCGTTATATCCCAGTATTCCCATCGACGAAGCATTTGACAAGATTGCTATGAACGAGGATTTCCAGGCACATATAATAGAACTCTCGGAGCATTGCCTCAAAAATACTTATTTTTCTTTCAACGGGCAAATGTATAAACAAACGGATGGTGCTCCAATGGGGTCCTCGCTATCACCAGTAGTCGCTAATTTATTTATGATATACTTCGAGAAAGAAGCTCTTGAGAAAGCAAGTTTAAAACCCAAATTATGGATTCGTCATGTGGATGACATATTTATTATATGGCAACATGGTCATACAGAGCTCGAAAAATTTCTGACTCACGTAAATTCAATCCACCCCAGAATACAATTTACTCTAGAGTTAGAGGAAAACAACAAACTACCATTTTTAGATGTTTTGGTCACAAAACTGCATAACGGACATTTCGAATACACCGTGTATAGAAAACCAACACATACAGACAGATATTTAAATGCAAAATCACATCATCACCCAGCACAAATTCAAGCTGTGGCCAATACTCTAATATCTAGATCCGTGCGACTAACTGAAACACAGACGAGACAAAACGAACTTAAGGTAATATCTAGTGCTTTAAAGAAAAATGGCTACACAAATCGCACCATAGAGAAAGCTATTAATGCACAGGTTTCCCGAACAACGAACAACAAAAAATATGAACCGGGAAAGCAACGAGTAGTCTTACCATATGTAAAAGGCACAACAGACAGAATCGGAAGAATTCTGAGGAAACACAACATACAATCAATACACAAGCCACAAACAACTATAGGTAAACTACTCGGAAACCCAAAAGATAAAATCAAATTGGAAAACCACGGAGTGTACAGTATTCCGTGCCAGGACTGTGAAAAGTTGTACGTAGGGCAAACTAACAGGCGAATATCAGCAAGAGTGGAAGAGCATAAACTCAGCATCAGAAATAGACAAACAACCTCAGCTTTATTCCTACATCATCAGGAAACCGGCCATAAAATAAATTTTGATGGGTGTAGGGAGATTGCCAATATAGAACATTATAAGACCAGAATAATCCGAGAAGCCATAGAAATTGAAAAACAAGGTGATTTGAATAAAAGGGACGAATCATTAAAACTACCAACAGTATGGAAGACAATAATCGAGAAATCTAAAATCGCAAAAACTCAAGCGCAATTAGCGCAACAACAACAGCACCATCCGGAAAACATAAATAACGACCAACGCCTGCGCAGATATAACCTTCGGCCCCGAGTAGGGGTATAAAAGGAAGCGTCGCAGTCACCAACACTTCAGTCTCTATTCGGACGCGAGAAAGAAAGCTTCGAAAATGCCAAATGTGATTTTGGCGAAACGTCAGCAAAACTGTTCTTTTCAGAACGACAGAAGTGAACGGATGTACACCCGGAATGAAAACACTTTGTATTTTTCCATCCGTGAAGGAGTAAAAATCAACACATATATATATATATATATATATATATATATATATATATATATATACCTGTATATATATATATATATACCTGTATATATATATATATATATATATATATATATATATATATATATATATATATATATATATATATATATATATATATATATATATATATATATATATATATATATATATATATATATATATATATATATATATATATATATATATATATATATATATATATATATATATATATATATATATATATATATATATATATATATATATATATATATATATATATATATATATATATATATATATATATATATATATATATATATATATATATATATATATATATATATATATATATATATATATATATATATATATATATATATATATATATATATATATATATATATATATATATATATATATATATATATATATATATATATATATATATATATATATATATATATATATATATATATATATATATATATATATATATATATATATATATATATATATATATATATATATATATATATATATATATATATATATATATATATATATATATATATATATATATATATATATATATATATATATATATATATATATATATATATATATATATATATATATATACACATATGGTGGTATTCGTCCTAATTTAACGTTCTACTGTGTTGAAATGCATATAGCCATGTTTTTGTAACTTCACTTGTAAGTCTTAACTGTTTTTTTTTAGTTTGATATCATTTTAATCTGCGGTGTATTTTTCTCCTGATGAAGTCATAAATAAATGACGAAATATAGAGGATATCAGAAGTAAATTAGTTATTTATTTGACCTACAGACCGCATACCCGATATTAGATTCCTTATTTATCTTAGTACGGTCGTGAGCATCTAAAATGTATATATATATATATGTATATATATATATATATATATATATATATATATATATAGGTAGTTCTTTTTGAAAACAGTATTAAAAAATTAGTATAAAAATGTTAAACACTTTTCTTTGCCACCTTATAATACCTTGGTAAGTAGCATTAGGAAAATATGGGTTAATATAAAAAGAATTTCCCCGTACATACTGTATGTGTACCTATAAACGGCAAAGAAATAAAAATATTAATTCAAGCAATTTACATATTTATTAATTGAAAAAATATTATGCAAAGCTACTTTTTTGGAAAAAAAAATTAAATGTTTTCTAAATTATCTGCTAAAAAATGTCTCTTATCGCTTAGTACTGTTTTATAAGTAGAAAAACTACATTCTACATCGATTGGTGTTATAGGAACGTACTTTAAACAAGATAATATTCAGGAGGCTTCTCAAAATTATCATAAAAGTACCAGACAATACATTCGACAATTGCACAAAATTTTATTTAGTGAACGACGTTATTACGAGAAGGAAATTTTCAGGCTTCAGAATTCCGTCTACCTAATGCAATAAAAAACTGCCATAGATTTTTTACTGGGAATTTCAAATATTTTAGATGCCTATCTAACTAATGATATGCAAATATTACATTTGATCCAAAATATGCAACTTTATGCAAAAAAATGTTATGTTGCATAAATATGCATTTTGCATACAATTGGAGCTTTAATAATGACTTATGACTGAATTTTTGCAATACCTGAAGCTTTTGACTTATTTATTGTAATTATCGTTATAAATCCACTGAAATATCAATAGGTATCTATTTTCGTTTTCCATTACACTTAAAAAAAAGGAGATATAGCTTCATATTACCAATACAATAGAATCAGTGTAAAAATCTACTCTATTTTTACTTAAACCGGCGTTTTTGCGACCGCGACCGGGTTTATCATTGATTAAGCTGAAGGGAAAAACAAGTTGACGTCAGTGAGGTTAAACGAACATAATCTTGCTTACTCTAAACCCACGTTGCGAACATTTGCTTTTAGTTTGTCAGTTCTTCTATTTTGTTTGAGGACGGCATTTACTTTTTAATCCTTCTATTTCTTACGAATTTCAATAGCATTTGTGTCCAAGATGGGAATTGGTTTCATTTTAATTTAAGTATCGGTAATAACGCTTATGCATTTGTGAATGGAGCGGAAATTGAAATTTAGTGGCTATTACTTTATGCATTTTATGACGTAAAAACATATTTAATTGTGTGAGTTTTCTATGTTTATTTTAACGCTAAGAAGGTAAGAAAAACCATACATACATTAAAATTTTGTTAAAAATTTAAAATAACGTCAAAACAAAGTTTATATAAACATTTATTCTCCACTTTTTCTGATAATATTTTTAATTTGTATTCATAAGGAAAATGAGTTATCTATCAAGATAGAAAAATATTCCCAGTATGTTGTTCATTATGAAAAAGTCGGAATTGGTTTATTTTTCTGTTTTTTTGAGAAACTATAGACTTTCTGATGTTGTCTTATAGAATAATTAACTGTATTATAATTTTGTTTTCAGAAAACACACGAATTTTTTCAAGGTGAGACGCTATATTTCATATATGGCTGAATCTAGACAAGCTCGCGAGACCCATGCGGTTTTTGTCGCTGTCCCATATCACTGCAGAAATAACGTTTTTTATCTGCAATAGCAGAATCGAGAGTTTAAATTTGCTTTCACATCCCCTTAACTCTAAATAAGTGTTGGTTTGAATTTTAAAGGGAATAAAATCAAATAAAACAGGCAAATTTTAAGCTGTTTCACAAAATAAAAATATGACAAGGATGACTGTAAATGGGCTAGTTACAAATAATAGAACAAATTAATAAATTTGTTGTTTATAGACGACGACAAAAGCAGAGAAAAAAGAACTATTAACTAGGCGGTAAGAAATTTCGTCGACCTAGAATCTATTGCCAAAGTAATTTGTAAACTGTTATTTCCAGAATAGGAAAAAGACGAAGGTATTCCCGAGCTGTCATTTATTAAGCTAGTCAAACGACTGTTAAAAATTCGATATACGCCATTTCAGTTCCGGTCAAGCTTGGGCATTTAGAGCACGCCTTCTTGAAGGATTGCACGACAGACGAGTATAATTGCGTGTAGACGTGATCGGAGTTAATCAGAAGTGAGATGAGAATAGGCAACTACGTTACACAGACAGACAGCACCGCTTATATCAGAGCCAACGCGGGAGGGCTCCTAAATTTCAATTTCAGCGCTATTTGTTATCTCGCTTTATAAGCTTCCTTATGGTATTAGGTCACTTGTAGAAAAGTCCAGATATGATCACTCAATTTGAACATGCCATTTGTTTGACAACATAAATATAATATAAGCCTGAAAATCAACATCAAATATTGATATTACCGTTGTAGAAATAAATAAAATATTTACCAGTAGTGCAAAATAAAATTTATAAATTTGTTGCTTCCCATTTAAACATATTTTTTTATTATTTTAAAATAGAAAGCTAATAATGTGAATAATTACTATTAGAGTAATGTGGCAGTAATTTGTTTTTAAGTTGTTTTGCAAAAGTTAAAACATAGAGAGAGAAAAAATCATTCTTCATAAAATGTTTTGTCCCTCTTGAAACTTCAAAAAGAAATGTTGGAATGTGGATTAGTTATACAGGTTGTTTGACCAGGGTCGGACATATGAGGGCGAACATCCCTCCCCCCACAACCAATATTTTATGCTGTTGGCAAAATCTTATTTTTGTTGGAATTATTTATCTTCCAACAAAAATTAATTCTTTCAAAGCCGAAGGGTGGATAGGTTGTGGTTGAATTCGCAAATGACGTTTTTTTCTTTTTCCTTTAGTTGTCGGTGATACTAGGTAGCTATACTTTTTTTAGCACTCAGTTGAAGTTTTTGTTACTTACTACCCCCCCCAAATATTTTGTCATCGGGGCGTCCCTATTTCAATCATTTTAAAAATCTAAAATTCCCCCGAGAGTAAAGTAACCTTATTTTTATAGTTATTGAAAAGAAATAGTAAAAGAAAAGAAATAGGGAAAAGGGTTCTAATACCGAGTCTAATAAATTTAGGTCGCCTTTATAAAATATCCTAAGGACTTTCCACCGTACGTTTCTTAGGAAGGAATACCTAAATTTATATTAAAGATTCATTACAGGTATTATTTAAAACCTCTATACCTTTCTTTAAGAAATATTTTAATAAACATAAAAATAAGGTTACGTTATCCTAGGGGTCATTGTAGATTTTTATAATTTTTGAACAACCAGCATAACTAGGTTAGATTCCGACATTACTTTTTGAAGTTTCCAGGCATCGAATCTTTACTGGAATAGTTACGTCCATCCGGGGACATACTGCATACAGGGAGAAATGCTAATGACAGCAAATATTTTGGCACGTAAAGGTATGAGCTAGTTTAAGCAAAAACAGTTTTATATAACGGACAGTCAAAACTTAACCATTAAAAAAAAATGGTAAACATTTAACTAATTTTGTAATAATTTAAGAAAATTACTAAATCTTTTCTTTTATATGAAAATTCTTATAATTAAAAAATTATTAAATTGCCCTTATTTTAGAACATACAATCTGGCAACACGCTAAGAAACGCACCTGCTGCTGCAGTTGTTTTTCTGCTACTGTAAACAGATAAAAACATTTCACGAACAAAAACTATATCGTTTGTTCCTACTAATGTTATTGTTATTTGGGACGAAGATGTTCTACAGTGACAATCGTCTAGAAGCTGCTAAAAGCGTAGACGTATCAAAATCGATCTTCACAGCAGAAAAGCCGCTATTGCCACTATGGGATTGCTAAAGAAGTGAAGAAAAAAAGAAAAAACTTAAAACATGTACCCTTGTCACACTATATTCCAATTTAAGAGAATTTTAACTTTCAGATCTTTTTATGTATACTTATACTCGAATGTGCTTATATATTTTAAACTAAATCAGTACCTAATGTAATGTGTCAATTTACTTATTTGCCACATTTAGGTAGCTTTTACTCTGTTAACTTACTAAAATCTGGCTCTTTAGCAGCTATCACATTAAATCTGCATACCGCTATGTGGCAGCCATCCTATTATTAAAACGCATAAGGGTTGATCTAGTAACTTTTTGCATCCTTAATAGTAACCGATCTGCTGCGAACATTTTTGACAAAATTCTTCGTATGTCTCAAATGGTTTTCGCCAGATTTATTCACACGTATGAAAAAACGAGATACCTCAATAATGAGTAACTGAAGCATTTAAGAATGGTAAGAATCCTACTCCTACACTTCTCGCCAATTAATTAACTATTCTTACCAATTTCAGAGACTTGAGACTTGACAACGTCCTGGCATAGTGAACCGATTGCTCTGTTCATTTCCGCTTTTGTTATGAGTTAAAAAGGTATTGCCAATACAACATAAAAATAACTAATAAAGACCAGAGCCGCTACAGCAACTTACAAACATATTTGACGTGTCATTTTACCAAGTAAAAAATAGTAATTTCCACGTATGATAATAGTAGAAGTCAATAGGCATCTGATAGCTAAGATTTAGTGCAAGACGTTAGTGAAAATGCTACTGATATAAACCACATTTTAATTCAAATAAAAAAAAATTTCCAGGTCATCCCCATTATTAATTTTTGACTAAAATTTGAAGTCAATTGGGTAAGCACTTTTTTAACTATGAAGCGAACAGACAGATCGATAAACAGACAGACAGACAGACCGATGGAATTGAGAAAACATGTTTTTTTCCCTTTTACGAGGGAAGTAAAAAAGCATGGTACAATATTTGAAATATCTATACGTATTTTGTTGCATAATATTAGACTATAAGTAAAAAAGAAACGTTTCTGAAAATGGTTTGAATATTTTTAGTATTATTACATTTTCATTTTTATAACGAATTCTATTTGGAGTTTGTCAAAGTGTAAATAAATAAATAGGCATTTTAAAGGACAGAATAACGTTATGTTATACTTAAGCCTCAAGACTTCGTGGTCTGAGCAAACATAAAAAAGAAGAGATAGAACATTTTCTATAAAAAATGAAAGTTGACTTATGTACCGCTTAACTGAGACAACCTGTGTATAAAAAAGTATTGATAGAGCTTAGAAAACAAAAATGAAATAAAATCTACGGATCCAATCGACTTTTGCTACGTAATTGCTAAAATTTTCTGATAGGCTCACTGTAAACAGCCCTGTATATGACACGGCTGCTTTTCCATTTTGGTTATATTGATCAAAAATCCGGTCGAGGTCAGTAAATATTTTTCTCTATGCGATCTTTATTTCAAGAGAGTGAATTAATATAATTCGTAGAGATTTTGAAATTTTGCAACAAAACTAAAACTAACTTGGCCAAAAGTTTCGAAATAGAATCAGATTTGTTCTCAGATAGTTTTATAAAATAAACTGCTTTATTTTTCAGCAACTGGGGATAATAATATCAGTAAAAATTGGCAGATTTTCAATATATAGTAAAAAATCATACACATCTTATGCTAAATAAAATATATATATATATATATATATATATATATATATATATATATATATATATATATATATATATATATATATATACATTACCACAAAGAACGTAGGTTAGTCCTAAATAGATTAAAATTTATAAAAATAGGCGTTCACATTTTACGAAAAAACACATACATTTTGCATCAGATATTTTGCCTGCCGGTCGAACAATTGCTATTTTAATAATGAATGATATATTTTACTAAAACTGTTTATGTCTTTTTTATCATTTCTAGCGTTGGGATTTTTTTGTATTTCTACGATTTCCAGAAATTCCCTTTTTTTGGTATTTACTTCAGTTCTCATGATTTTTGTGTTATTGTAATCGAAAGAATGCTTTTTTGAGTTTTCATGGATTATTAAGGCAGTAGTATTTTTTTATCGTACCTGTGGCTCTTCAATCTATTTTCTAGATGCTGGGTATTTTGAGCAATATATACACCCGAACAGTCGTTGAAAGGGATTTGATAAATGACATTACTTTTTATGTTTTTCGGGGTCTTCGTTTTAAGTCTTGTATAATGTTTGTCAAGTAATTTAAAGCCTTTGTGGCACACTGTTATGTTCTGTTTTCCTAGAAGTTTTTTTAGCTGTTCTGATAAGTCTTGTATGTATGGTAGTTCTTCTTAATTGAATTGTTTGGTAGTTTTTATTGAACAGTTGTAAAAATTATGAATTCTTTTTTTTTTGAAAATTTGGTCGACTAATTTTCTAGGATAGTTATTTTTAAATAGTGCATTTTTTGTTTTTATAGTGGCTCTCTTTCTGTATTAGGAGTCAGAAAGAGCGATAGCACGATCCGCAAGACCAATTACTACGGATTTTTTTTGGCACATTGGATGACAGGAATGAAAATTTAGATACCTTGCTGAGCAGGTTTTTTTTGTAAACCATTCGGTTTTTAAATTTTCATTTAGATGGTGTATGGTGACATCTAAAAAATTTAATTTGTTATTTTCTTCTATTTCGTATGTAAACCGTATTTTTTTGTGATAGCTATTAAATATATTTAGAATGTTTTCAAGTTTGTCTTGTGGGATGGCTGTGATGCAATCACCCATGTCTCTATAAAAAAAAGGAAGTTTATATTTTATTTTTTTAGTGGATGTCTCTTCCAAGTCTTCCATTACTATTTGCGCTACGACACTGGAAATAGAAGGTCCCATTGCACAACCCTCAATTTGCTTATATATTTTTTGATCATAAAAAAAAATATGTTGATTTAAGGGTGAGATCAAAACATTAAACAACAATACAGACATTTTGGTCTTTCCAGCGGACAAGAGAAATGCCACTGTCATCATGGACAAAACAGATTACGTGAAGAAAATACAACTGCTTTTGGACGACATCTACAGAGTGATCCAAGCAGACCCGACGAACAAAATTGAAAGACGGATAACCAACCTTATAAACGCATCCAACCTACCAGCAGAGGAGAAGAAGATGCCAAGAAAGGCCAAGCAGCTCAAGGATCCGGCGGTTCTACGAATTACCTAAAATACACAAGGTTAATGTACCACTTCGACCTATTGTCAGTGCAATAGGATCTCCTACTTACAAAACTGGTAAATATCTTTCAAATATTCTTACACATTGATATATTAGAAACTCTACGCATTTTGTAGAAAAACTTAAATCAATCTAATTAGATCCCAAAATATCTTAGCCAGTTTTGATGTAGAATCGCTGTATACGAATGTACCTATAAATGATTCAATTTCCATAATATCAGACTTATTTCACCAAAATAGTATTTAACTTACTTTTAGATCTAACTGAATCATGTCTTATATCAGCGTATTTTATCTTTCAAGGAACTTTCTGAGCAAACCTTAGGAGCAGCCATGGGATCTCCGTTGTCACCAGTAATAGCCAATATCTTCATGGAAGCTTTTAAGGAGGAAGTCTTAGAGTAGTCTAACTAAAATCAAAATCATGGTTCAGATATATAGACGACACTTTTATAATATAACCCCATGGTTCAGAAAACCTCCCTATAAAAAACCAACGCATACGAACAGGTACTTAAATGCAAATTGCCATCATCCTCCAGCACAAAAATAATCAGTATAAATTCGATGGTCTACAGAGCCCTCGCGATGTGTGACCAAAATTCTTTACAACCGGAAACAAACAAACTGACTCAAGCTTTAAGAGGGAATGGATATTGCACTGATGATATTAGACGATCAATTAGAAAATATAATAATCCTACTCTACGAAATGATACTAATAAGGAATTACCGATAGGAAATGTAGTTCTTCCATTTATACACGGAACCGGAAGATTACGAGGTTACTTTGCCGGTCCAACATACGTACAATCTTCAACATACACAAGAAAATTGGACAACGTTCGGAAGGAATAATGTCCTTTGGCGATCAAAGGACATTATTCCTTTTCAAACGGAAGGAGTATAATATGCAATTCCTTGTTCCTGTGGTGATGTCTACATTGGAGAAACTGGACGATCTATATCGACTCAGGCTTAAGGAATATGAACGACGTATAAGAAAGAAACAAATTGTACAATCTGCTGTATCTGAACACCAACATTCTACTGGATATGCCATAAATGTAAAAGAAACCAAAGTTCTTGCATCGGTTTCGGGATTCCATAAACGCAAAATTAGAGAATCGATTGAAATTTATAAGCATCCTAACAATTTTAATAGAGATAGGGGCTTCAGTCTACATCATACGAGGAAACTGATCGATTCACCGAGTCACGCTTCGGTAAACATAGGCCAACTATAAATAGCCGGCCTGGGTCTCTCCGAGCTCATTCAGTGTTCCGATCTCGTGAAGTCAAGATTCCTAAAGATGCCTCGTGCAATAGAAGGCGAAACGTCGGAAAGGTCATCCAATTTGACACGGTCTAATCCCAAGAACCATGATTTCTTAAAATAATACATTCTTTTTTATGTCTTGTTTGTCGTTGACTACATTTTTTTATATGTATTATTTCTTTAATAATAATTTTGTTACTGGTTAGGTTTATATATGACTTCGGTTTTACAAAAAATTGAATTCGCGTTTTTTTTCATTTTTGTGTAATGCGGTGGAGGCATTCTTTGTATACTTGTGCTCTTTCAAACTTTTTTTTAAGAGTTGGATTGTCATTCCAATATATTTCATAGGTCTGTTTAAAGAAGAAGAATTTCAAATACGAGATTGGCATGATGTGTATGGCATTGCAATATATTTTTTGTGGATTGTCTTGTCTTACGTTTATTTATCAGTTTTTCGGAAAAATGATTAGCTATCAAAGTCTCATTAATTTTATTAAGGCCTTCAGGACGGTATTCTGGCGACGTTAAAGATATGGACGGTCAGTTTGACCAATCACAACACTTCATTTTTGGTTGTCTGGATGGTGAGAATTAGAATTAAGATATCGTCCAGACCAATTTCTTTCAAAATCATTTATTTTATTGATTTCTTTTTGTCTAATCATACTGATGTTAATAAAACTTATTTTGTTTTCTGTTTTAACTTTGGAATGGAATGGAAATTTTTATTCATAAGAAAATGAAATGTATGACTTCGTTAACGTTAGAGTCTTTAAGTCCTATCGCATACTCTAAGATCCCAAACGGTTAAACTAAGGGAGAAAAATAGACGGGATTAAAGAACAATGCCCAAAAATACGATTGAACTCTCTGATTATTAAAATTAAGAGCTTTCGAAGAAAAACAAAAAGTGTAATACAATTCATAATAGATAGAAAGAGTTTTTGATGATATAAGTGGAGCCGAGTTTATCCGATTAATATTTAGAAGCCAGATTACATAATTTTATTAAATGTTTCGTTGATTTGTCTCTCCTCTACATAAAATGTCAGCTCAGGAATAACCATAAAAAAAATTCTATGCAATGATTAATTTGAGTTTATTTATGGGCTATTGCAAATAATGGTATTTATTTATTTACTGCTTCCAGTATTTATTATGAAAAAAGGAACACCATTTATACGATATAAAGTTAGCTATAAAGAGGAGAGTGGAGGAGAGATTTCCTTTTTATATACGATGCAAAAGCACGATATTGACATAAAAGTTATTTTACAGCAGCGTTTTCACACCCGTTCTTCTGTTTAGTTTTAATTTAATATAACCATGGCATAGCTGTTTTTCCATTTTATGTATATTGATCAGTTGATTCTGTCAGGGTCAGTAAATATTTTTTTGGCGAATAAGCTAATACAATTCAAACGGGTTTTTCATATTTCCCAGCAAAAACTAGCGTAGTCTAATCAGGCCGTGTTCTAGGATAAAATTATTTATGTGCCACGAAAAACAGTTATGCTGGCAGATTTTAAATGTCTACCATATAATTATAAAATTTCTTTCTTGAAAGGTTATTTTATGTGCAAAAGAATGTCCAGAGGTCTGGATATTTTAAAGCAGATTTTGTTTTTCTACGTATAGACTGTAGTTGATAGGCTACTTTTGTTTCCCCATAATTGTAATAAATATGGAAAGCTCTGTGAAGGCAAAAAATTTAACGCCGCCTTTTATTTTCGTCAAATATCCATATCTAAGGAAACCTGGATTCCAAAAATGAAAGTTCGTGTGAGCATATATGGGAATGTATATGAGTGTATAAAATTCTTCTAAAAATCATAGCAATTATATAATTATTCCATCAAAATTCAAAGCAAATTTATATTTTTATTTACACTCTATGCTATTCCGCGAGATCCGACCTTTTTCATTTAGAGATACAGTTACTGCTCTATCGGCTTATTTTAGTTAATTTGAATAACTGTTGATTAAAAACTGCTTTTTTACTTCCCTCGTAAAAGGGAAGTATTGCCGTCGTGAAAAAAACACCCTCCGAGACTTTCAGGGTCTCTAGATGGCGAAAAACCAGTTTTCTCAACTCTGTCGGTCTGTCTGTCGATTTGCCTGTTCACCGCATAGCTCATACTACGCATAGCATAACTACTTAGGCGACTGATTTGAAATTTTGGTCAACAATTGAGGGATTTATGGGGATGATGAGGTAACATTTTGGTAAAAACCCAGTATGATAAAAACAACAAGACACCTTAGTAAATTGCTAAAATAATTATTACTAACTAATACTTATCCAATTTATCTCAAATTTTGGACAAAAATCAAATATTATTTAGAAATCAACTGGTAAAATGTTCGTATGGATTCAAAACGGCGGCTTAATAAAATATTTAAAAATTCAGGTTGATAAAACTACTTAATAAACTGATTTCAAACTTCGGTTGCAATTCAAAATGGCGGCCAAATAAAATATTTGTAATCGTGAAGAAAGCAATCTCTCCGGTTTTACATATTTCCAAGTTTTAGTGTCCTTAGATGCCAAACATATGCTTTATCAATTCTGTCGCCTTCGCGGTATAGCTTAAAAATTACTCATCAGATTAACTTCAAATTTTAGTCAAAAACTAAGTGTCTTATGGAAATAACCTGGTAGTATTTTTGGTGAAAATCCAATACCTATTGCAAAACACAATAGCGGCCTAGTGAAATGTTAAAAAAATTATTACTAAATAAAAAACCACTTACCCAATTTATCTAAAATTTTGCACAAACATCAAGTTCATATTATGTAGAAATCAACTGGTAAAATGTTGATATGGATCCAAGTTGGCGGAACAAAATGGCGGCTTAATAAAGTATTTCACTATGCGCTATAACCAATGGTGGTATAGAGACGAACTTGTAAAATCTGGTTCTAATTCAAGATGGCGGCCAAATAAAATATTTGTAATCGCGAAAAATTAATCTCCCTCTCTAGTTGATGCCAAAAAATATGTTTTATCAATTCCGCCGGTCCGTCTGTCGGTTCGCTGTCTGTCAGTTCACGACATAAAAACAACAGATTGACTTCAAATTTTAGTCAAAAATTAAGAGTCATAAGGGTATGACCTGGTTATATTTTGGTAAAAATCTAATATGGCAAAACAAAATGGCCGTCTAGTGAAATGTTAAAAACTTATTACTAAAATACATTCATCCAATTTACCTCAAAATAAAATTTTGGTTCGAATCCAAGATGGCGGAACAAAATAGCGACTTAAAAAAATATTTAAAAGTTCAGCCTGAAAAAACTACGTAATGGACCGATTTCAAATTTTGTGCCAAAACTAATTGTGGTATAGAGATCAACTAGTAAAACTGTAGTACTCATTTAAGATGGCGGAACAAAATGGCGGTTAAATAAAATATTTTGTAACCGTGAAAAATTGTCACCCTCTCAGGTTTTAAATATTTTCAGGTTTTAGCGTCCTTAGATGACAAACAATATTTTTATCAATTCTATCGGACCGTCTGTTTCTCAGTTCGCGGCGTAGCTCACTACACAAACTACTCATTAGAGTGACTTCATTAAGGGTAATATGGAGATGACCTGGTAATATTTTGGTAAAAATCCAATATATCCGAACAAGATAGTGGCCTAGAAGAACGTTAAAAAAATTATTACTAAAAAAACTAATTATCCAACTTCCTCAAATTTTGCACAAAAATCAAGTGTTACATAGGAATGAAATGGTAACACTTGGGTATGAATATAAGATAGCAAAACAAAATGGCGGCCTAATAAAATATTTAAAATATTGGCCTTAAAAAAATACTCATTAGATTAATATTAAATTTTGTGTACGCATTAAATGTGATATAGGGAAAAACTGGTACGAATTTAACATGACATAACAAAATAGCGGTGTGTGTTAATGTATAACTACCCATTGACTTTTAGGTAGGAATCCAATATGATGGAACAAAATGGCGCCAAATAAAAATATTTGAAAATATAGTATATAGGTATTACAGCAGCTATTAAGATATTATCATAATATTTTGGATTGTAAGCAAATTCCCGTAAAAATAGATAGTTTAGAAATTCAAAATATTGACGAAGGCAAATGGTAAAAGATATTACAGTAACAGAAAACTGTAAAAATACCCAAAATACTATTTTGTTAAATGAAACTTATTTAGTTGAATTAAGTTCTACATGTAGTCTTAAAATAAATATTTTAATACTTAAACTTAAACAATTACTTAAATATACCACTGCCTAAAAAATGAAATTTCAGAAATAAAACTATCTACCAAATGAAATACATAAACAAAAAATTGAAAACTCTAAACTCTTAAGTAACACTGTATATTATCATACGACAAGTTTGTGGCTTATCCTAATTGTAATAATTATAATACTATGTATTTTGTATAGGTATTTCTAGCTTAAGGTAAATATTAGACAACCTAAAAATATAGACCAAATAAATGACATAGTAATTTAAAATTAATTAATTGATTATTCCCAAATACTTTTATATCATAAAAACTTCCCAGTTTATATGCCCATCAAGGGGTGTAGGAATTCCATCCCCTATAACGCTAAGTATTGCATTCTTATTTAGAGATAACGTGAGCTTATAAATAGAAGCAAAGGACGGTGTTAAATCACTTGTTAGTCCTATCTCGTTGGGAAACTTTTAATTTTTGGATTTAAATAAAATTGAATTTTTTAAAAAGTGTTTTTCCTCACCGAACAACGTAATTCGTAGTTCAAATGCCAAATATGTCAAAAGACTTTAATTGGTCTTTATCAAGGCTATTTCCACAAGAAAGAAGTTTCTGTATCAGAAGTGATACACCACTAATGCATATTACAGTAAAACACATAAACAATTAGTTTATATAGAGAAAACAAAGACATAGTAAAATACACAATTAAGTGTTAACAGTCTCGTCAAAACACGGCTTTAATTAATATGAAGACATTATACTCAACTATACTGCTAAAAACAGATCAATACTTTTAGCTTTTAATGATACAAATTCTGTAAACCGAAGTATTCGTCAATTTTTCCTTCAATTATCCCAAATACTGTAACTCGTTGTAAAATCAAGTTGTACCACACAACAATAAAATTCAAGGACTTATTTTTCGCTAGAAAAGAACACTAAAAACTGACAAATCTACATATAAATAAGCCTCAGGAACCACAATAGCATATTTGTAAGTTTTCAGGATATGCAATTATAGTTGTCAAATTCAAATATCGTTAGGATGATATATTCGCCGAGGTATCTCTGCTATTGAGGATGAAATATCGCTGTCGATAGTTTTTTGTTTCCCAATTGATCTATTGAAACATAAATGTCTCCACGTATTTGAGATATATTTATTCATTACATACATTTTTATTGGATCGGCTAGTTTAATAGAATAATTTGATCTTGAAATGAGGAAAGGATTAAAATATGTTAAAAACTTATTCCTTATCTACGTAAACGAGAAAAAGTTGAAATTGGGCCTAGTTTGAACAATAATTGTCTATTTTGGGCAAGAATTATATTACGTTACATTACATCAATTAACACTCCCAGGACCTTTAAAGTATCACGTTTATATACAAGGTGTTAATAAATAAGTGCAAAAAACTTGAGGAGGTGATTCTTGGTTTTAATTTTCAGTTTAGTGCGGTATTTTTACTGAATTGTTTTTTAAAAATACAAATACTGCTTTAACTGAAATCTAAAATAATTTTTGGGATCTCCATTTATTTCCGAGTAAATTTGATGTTTTAACTTTTTCTCGTCCGACGTTCGGGTTTCGCTTTAAAAAAAAAATAGAAACCATCTGTTTGTATGGTTATATCGAAAATATCGGTAAATCAATATCTAAAGTCGTATTTTTTACCTAAAAGCTTTTTCATTTTATCGAGCTATGTAGGTACTGGGTTTACGTATTTAAAATTCGAAATTTTTGTACAATAGCATTCTTATCTTTAACGGTCTTAAAAACAGAAACTAATAAATATCTTTTAACCTGTGTATTACCTATTTCGAATACTTTTGCACTATAGCAGAGTAGTGTCACCTTTCAATCGGATGTCAGTTAAATTTTGTCTTCTTATTTAAAATGAGTAGAATTGTTTTGTTAGAGTACAATTTCAATCCATTTCATCGAGATTTCATTTCCGAAGATGGCTTCTTATTCCAATACAGAAATGGCCCACATGCATTTCATTTATGGTCTTGCTAATGAACATTTATTAGAAGCATCCAGAATGTATGCTGAAATGTATCCCTAATGAATGGCACCTCATCATATATTGTTTGCACGCTTTCATCAGAGACTACGAGAAACTGGAACCTTTGAAAAAAGGAAGAATGATTGTGGGCGCCAATACGATATTAGAATCCCAGCACTAGACTGAATTTAATTAATGAACAACAGGACACCAGTACTAGAAAAATTGCTTCGCAGTTAAATATCAATCATGTGACTGTATAGGCTATTTTGAAGGAACAATTATTATATCCATATCACGTACAGAGAGTTCAGGTTCTATTACCACATGATTTTTCTAGAAGCCTCGAATTTTCTCGTTGGATTTTGGAAAGGATTCTGCAAAATCCCGAATTTTTGGCGCAGATCTTGTTTACAGACGAAGCTAGCTTTTCTAGAAAGGCGATCATTAACCACCACAACAGCCTTATATGTGCAGAAGAAAAAAAATGTAAATTTTCATTTAGCTGCCAATTTAGATACATTTAGCTAGCAAAATAGGTCTTAGCAAGAACTTGTAGAGCAAAAACCAAGTTTTCGCAAACAGCCGACCATAAAAAAATACCAAAATATATAAAAAATGAAGACTGGCAGAAACTTTACACAATCGAAGGCTAACACATAAATGAAATGCAAATATATTTAAAACAATATTGAACAGCAACATAGAAATCTAGTAACTTAATAAAAATGTCAAATCAAAACACGGAAAAATTTAGTATGCATGAAATTATGTTATGTTTAATTAGCAAAAGAGAAAAATTAAATATTCAAAATTCATTGAGTACTTACCGAAAATATAGAAATTCACTTTGCACTATGATAAACGAGGCAAAACATGAATATTATAAGCAAAAAATATCAAATAATAAAAATAATACAAAAGAGACATGAAACATTATAAAAGAAATAGCAAATAAATACATTCGTAAGGATAAGCCAATAAAAGCAATAAAAACTGATAATGGAAATATAACTAAAGCCAAATTGGAGAGAAATTGGTAGATCTCATACTTCAGCGAGTCCAAAAAAACTTAAGATGAAATGTTTAATAAAGCAATCTACCTTCGACCAACGTCACGAGAAGATATAATTAAGCAGATAAATACACTTTAAAATGGAGCAGTGGTGAAGATGGAATTACGGAAAAGAGGATAAAACTACACTATTTGTTTAACTAGTACTATAAGTACGATTATAGAAAAATACATTAGACTAGGATTGAGCTCTTTTATGGAAGAAAGTTGTCTACTTGCAAAAACTTAGTATGGATTTCGGGAAACTTTGAACACGGAAATGGGGGTGAACGAAGTTATCCAACTGATTATAAATAGCTTTAATTCGGGCGATAAAACTATAGGAGTTTTCTAGACCTAAAAAAAGCCTTCAATTACACTGCCTTAATGTACGTGAAATTTAAAATTTAATAATCTTATTTATCAAGTTGAAAAATCAAGATAAAGGTAAACAGTCAAGTGGATAATGAGTATAATATAAAATATGGAGCACCTCAAGCCAACACTTAAAGCAGACAAATCATTATGCATCCCGTTTTCAATAACAAATCACAACTTGGCTAAAATTAAAATGCACTCTGCAGAAAGCACAAAAAATTTTGAAGGCCAAAGGATAATATTAAATATTTAGTTGTTGTACTTGATGGTAATTTAAAATGGAATAAATCTAATTGAATGCATTATTATTTGGAGTACACGAATTCTGTCGAAATAGTTCAAAAATCCATGCTAAATAAAAAGGAGCGGTATCCTACGGATCTCTTATACACGGAGGCAAGCGTTCTATTTTTTAGAGAATATTTTGCGATTCATACTAAACAACAAGAAATACAAAACACCTATTACACACACTAAACACAAGAACTATGGCTGAGAACTCCAGAGAAGATTTTGCAACTCAAAGACGCATTTTACATGGCCCAAACTGTTTAACCTCCTGCCGATTAGAATAAAAAAAAATATTTCAAAAAATATGCAGATAATCGGATGAAATAAATTTTAATTTAATAAAACTACATTTATATTGATTTTGACAAGTCATACAGTAGTAAATAGTTCTGTGTTTGCTATAAATGGCTATAACTATACGCGTATGTGTTTTTTTGTTTTTTTTCTTAACGGATATTTCAATAATCTAGTATACGTACCTGTTGATGGGGTAGGTAATGGAATTTATTTGTAAGGGCAAATGGGTTTTAATTATAAGTATTTACCTAATCTATATTTAATCATTAACCCTTTGAAAAAAATTAAATAATTTAGTTCTTTATAGAAGTGAACATATACTTAATGATAGCGTCCTAATGTATGTGCACACACAAATTCTAGGCAATTTATGTGTACATAATTGAATTATGATAATTGCTTTATTCTTAGTTATTATGTTAGAAATGTGGTATTTCATTTCATTTGATTTTTAGAAAATTACACATTTTTGGTGAATTTGCTTTCTTTATTCAATATTTCTCATAACTTATTATTTACCTTAATGTATCTTTTTCATATTTATTTGTAATAGTTTAAAAGTTTTGGCTTACGTTACATTGACTTTTGTTTCGACGTTTTAGTAGTTAGTAAGTTGATAAGAAAATAGATATATACACTAATCTAAATTCGAGTCTAAATTGATTCACAGTAGTGATAAATGAAACTTAAAATATTTGGTCAGTGTATTTTTCAATTGAAATAAACTATTTATTATCGAAAAAATATAAATAGACCACAGAATATTTTTTTTATAGTATTACAAGCTTCAAGCCGATACAGTAATTTTAAGACACCTTGGAACACACATAGAAAGTTTAATTTATTTTACAAGAAATATAATTATTAGAAGTAGATGATGATTTATTTTAATAGTAGTTTGGCCTATATTTGCTGTAGTTGGTAACAAATTAAGATTCATGTTAGTTTAATGTCAGTTTCTCGTTTGACCATTACATCATTTTCATTTTCAAATAAAAATTGAATAGATCTACAAAATCTAGTAGAAGTTTTCGGGTTCTGCCAGGTATATATTTCTGGATCATTAATGGGGTGCATTTTAATGAGAGCTAAAGAAAAAACAAAAAGATATTCATCATTGACATATGGATTTTTAAATTTTTGTTTATATCTGCTATAGCCACAACTTCCATCGCATCCACATTTACTAACTAATAACTTCTTACTGAACTACTACCAGATGTTTTCAGTTCAGCACGTGTATCAGAAACCAACATTTCTTCCACAGGAGGGCAGCATTCTAACATCGCTTTTTGAATTTCATGATATAAAGGGTAGAGTAAACGACGTTCTTCAATAGCACGCTTTTGTATGCACGCATATTATTCATTAAATTTACGTTCTCTGAGAGTTCTTTCACAAATTTAGCGGCATCTCTTCTCCGATCTTTTAGAATTTTTTTGCGAAGACAATTTAATGGTGTTTTTTAGATTCTGTTTTCTTAGATATTATATTATTAGCATTTAGTGTGTGTTTTATATTATTTAGAATGTCAGAATTCCTTTTCTATTTTGAAAAAGCGCACCAAATTTCAAAAAATGATAGTATTTTGATATCAAACCTTATCTTTTAAGAAGCTGCCTTTGTCAACCTAGTTTGGTTCAATTGCCCTCTATGCGACGGTTCTGTGAACTAATAACGAAATCTCTTATCAAAATGTTAAGTAATAAATAAAACATAAAATAGCTGCATTAGTAGAAAACATCATAAAAAAACTACGTATTCTATTATTAAATCTATAGAAAGAGTCAGTTTAACAACATCAGAATTATATAGTTTAGCGAAACAGAGATAGGCAAATAAGTGTTTCAATGGCAAGATCGATAGAAATTGGCTATGACGGTGATAGGTAGGGCGTAGATAAAGCAAATGTCAGGAACACGAAAATGAGAAATAATTTTGTTTTGCTCAGTTTCGCTGCACTTGTGCTTTTAATTCTGATAAAACTAGTCAAAAACAAATATATTTATACAAAGAGAGATAAACTTCTAAATTTGAATAAAATACTTTTAGGTTTTATTACAGTGAGTATAAAACGGTGATTTCTTAAAATTATTAAAATATTTTAAAGTTGATGGGATGAGGCATAAATGCGCATCCAGTATCCAAAACGTTCCCTAATTTATTTAATACAAGCAAGTACAAACTTCTCCCGCTAAAGTTTTCTTTTAAAACTTTTATTAGCTTAGAACTATGAAGCGGGCCTTCAAGTTTCCTAAGTTATTTCTGCCTGCACATTATTTCCATGGAAAAAGAAATAACAATTTTTAATAACATTAATTAAAAATTTTAGTATACAGTATATTCAAGCAGTACATTTTTAAAAACTCTGCATAAATTAAGTATTTCAGTTAAACTGAAAATTCATTTACCTATCTTTTAATTTTAATTCCATAAATAATTTATTTTTGCCTTTCCGCTTCAATTAATTTAATATTTTAAATGTCAGTGTCGCCAAGATACTCCCATAATCATATGTACCAATGTAACAGAGTCTATATATATTCTAAATAGTTCAAGCACTTGGACTATTCCGCAATAAATTTCCCTCTGGCCGACGCGCCTCCCGCACCTACGAACTGCCGCTTCTAGCGGTCAGTTGGCAGGTCACTTCGCAGTGGTTAGGTACGCGGTGTCTTAAGATTTTAAACTTATGTGTTTACGGAGCGTTGTACGCGGTGAGCAAAAATATAGAATTTGGAACAAGAGCGCGTTTAAATGTAAGTTTTTGGAAATGGCTTTTCAAGCTAGTCAGTCTTATTAACACAAATAGGGGAAATGTCTCATCTTTTCGAATTTTACAAGATTCAGCAAGGTATGTTTAAAAAACTTTTCAAAAGTTGTTTGTTATTAATTTTTATTACTGAAATTTGGCCAACAACGTAATTCCGGTAAAATGGGATAATGCCGATTTTTCTAAAATTTTGTGTGTTAATAATATACCTTTACTAATTTTGCTGTAAAAATTTTCATTCAGCCTTCAAAACTATAAATGACTCCTGCCTAGCCTAACATGAACCGATTGTGTTCAATTTCAGTTCTTTTAAATATCAATATTTTTTTGTTTATTTACCTATCGCCAAAATTAGGGGTAGTTTGTTTGAAAAATAAAAAAATCAATTTTCTTACGCCTCAGTCTTAACGGGGAAAGATTTCTTCTCTTAAGTGTCCGATGCAACTTGAGTAAAACGATTTGCTACATTGTTGGGACGGTGACTTGTGTGGGGTGGTAAATTGTCTATTCCTTGTTTTAAGATATTTACCTTGCTTCTGATACTTAAAGTAACCATTTAAATCGTATTTCACCACTTATTTTCACGAAAATTCGTTTTTGTACTATGGAATAGTAATAGGTTTCCTTACTGTCCTGCATCAATCAGTATTTATTCACAAAAAAAAGTTTTAAGAAGGCTTTATAAAACATTTTAATTTATATTTTAAAGCACTTATAACTATTTGGTGTTAATATTAAAACCAAAATGTTTTAAGATAGCTGTTAGGAGCAAACTGTTTAATAAGGGGATTTAATGGCAACAACAGGGCTTTCATATAAAACTTATTTAATATAAACGCTTAACAGTTTTATGGTTTGGTTTTATATGCGTGAGCGATAAAACCCTTGCATTGGATCAATGGCTCTGTAGTGTTTTTGACTCATATTAAGACACCTATAAAGTTTCCGACTCAAAACTGCGATAAAGTTTTCAAGAATCCATGTAAGGCATTTAAAAAATGTTTATATGTTTATTTGGTAGTTATATAGAGTTAAAAATAATCTGTACTGTAAGTTGCGTGCGTACTGACATATTTATTTCCTAGTATTTATGGCGAAAGGGCCTTTCAGTTCTTACTAGATTATAATTTCGGAAGAGTGTGGAGACGTTCTTGAGAAAAGGGGAAGACACTTGCTCTTGGTTTGGCTTATTAACTGCAGACCAGTTCAATCTTGTGGATAATTTCAGTCTATTTAAAAACATTGATTTTTGATGGAAATAATCTGGATTCTACGTATACATGAGCAATAATCCCCTTGGAATTTGAACATTTGATATCGGAGCCAAACGAGACCCAGTTCCCGTTACACAACCTATTAGATTTGCGACTATTAATTTTAAGAATTAGTCATTTAAGTGTTATGCTCTTAGGATTTTGCTTTTTTTAGGGAACATGTATTCTCTATTTCTAAGAACTTGGTAGAATGTTTTTGAAGTACAATCGATTTTGATATTCTGTCGAGAACGTATTGATTGTCGTTCGGATATTTTTTGTAATTTAAATTAGAATAAACTAATTGTTGGAAGTTCTTTGCATCATTTCGCAAATCTAATTACTTCATTTTTATTTCACATGGATAGGTATTAACATACCTATCAAATTTTGTCCATATCTAAACCTTTTATTAAGTTGAACATCTACTACTCTAAACATTAATATGAATACCTGAAGTACCTATAACAGTTATTGATCGTTCCCCGTAGATGTATTCATTGCAATAAAATAACGCGCGGTCTCTTCTACCTCTCATCTAGCTGTTAGCTGCAGGTGTTCGCTGTGATTTACAACCGCTCGCAAAAAAAAGCCGGCTTATGGGAGCACAACAAAGGAGTGAGAGAACCGTTTCTTTCTTAAACTCTGATTGTAACAAGCAATATCTACAAAAAATTTATTTAACAGAAATAGTACGTCATTTATTATTCCATATAATTAAGTAAGGTTAAGTTTGATGTGACTCAACCAAAATCAATAAACTTGATCTCATAAAGCAGTCCTGTGTTGTTCGATACACTACTACAAAGTAAATTATTATTGCTTCTCATTGATCTCTACAGAGCGTTGTTTTAAAAATTGAATGAATTGCCTTGAACATTTAAACTGAAATCGTATGTTCTTCTAAACCAGCTAAAAGGAAAGTAAAATTTACTCCAATGCAGATTCCCAAATTCCACATCTAAAAGCTATAACAAACTTTTACCCAAAGTCTATTTACCAAGAAATAGATATTAAATGAAAAAACAATAATTAGCACGTGAACGTCTTGCAAGAAGCCAGAAGTACCACCGTTACTGGTCAGAATCGGCCAGCCGTAATACAGCACCAATGAAAATTCAAGTGGAGTGGAAGAGCCAATGAAAAGCCAGGTGGAAGGGGAGAGCGACATGCACATGCACTGAACTTTGTGTTCTTTGTGTTAGTGTGTTTTCTTCGATAAATAGACTATAGTATGTTCTAATGGCTATAACCCTCAGAGAAATTCAATGTTCTTGCACTAATATCAAATTAGCTTATTTATTTGCTAACTTCAATTTAAACTTTAAATATTAAGCCTTGAATTACTGTTACAGATTTATGATAGGTAAATTTTGCTAGGAAAAGTATTGACTGTCTGTTAGTACGCGAAAAATTTTTAGTAAAAAAAAATTACGTTAAAAATACTAAAACGTAAACATGTAGATACCGCATATACAAAAACTAGTAACTATTTACTTAACACCTCTATTTGAATCAGCTTCATATAGCGGCTTTTCTACTTCGGAGACTTAAAATCTACCATAAACTATTTATCCTAAAAATATTCCAGTGGAATTATAATCCTCGCTCTAGTTGATCGAGCACTATCGCTATGTACAAGCTATGTTCTGTTAATAATATATTAGGATTATAAGAAAGCCGTCGTATAGTTTATCCAAAGTCAAGTCGATAACATACAATCATTCACATGTATTCTAATAAATAAATACCAATCAAAATACAATAATTTTTGCAATCATTATGCATAAACATGCTAGCGTATTACAAAAAATATTGTATTGAAACTAGCCTTGTAGCAAAAACGTGGAACTTTTGGCAAATTTCATCGTTTTTATCCCAGGGGTACCGATACGACTCCACGAAGGGTGTAAGAATGACAAATAGAATTCGTACACGCTACAATTCAAAAATATCTCAAAATTCACCATCAACACTGATCCCACTGAATATTACACCAGTCTCTAGAGGCAATGTAGAAGCTTCTTTATGTATAAAACACTATTGGAATATATAGAAAATCTTTTATTTATAAATAGCTCGCCCTGTATAAACCGGAAATTTTGGCGGCGTGGTTTTTCAATCCCTTGGTGGAACTTTGGGACCACATAAACTACTTCCGCCCTTCGTTACTCTTTTGAAAATTTACAAAGTAATCTTGACAAAGTGGTCAGGGTTTCGACTCCGCAAAATTCCTTCAAAATTACCCCTTTTTTAACTCCTTTTTTATTTTTTTGAACGACAAAAAAAGTGTCATCTGGCGGCTTATTACAGGCCCAAGCGATATCCTGGTTTACCAAAAGAAGCGCCCATTTATCCCCTACTATCGACCTATAATAAGATTTTTTCTCCGACTTTACGTAACCGAGCTGGAGCGCATCGAAGATCAAAAAAACAGAAATTTAAAAATTTTCAGCCCAGAAAGGGAAATGCGCATACAGTAACAATAGCCGCGTGCGGCTATTGGTATATACAGTTTCGACAGAAGCAATATCACCATATTTTTGTCACAGCATATAACACTTAATATACCTAATGTGCATAGGTTTCCGGGTATTGAAGAAAATTTGAAAAAAGATATCCTAATGAATAAAAAAAACGTAAATACGAAATATTATCGCTTTCTTAAATACTTTTGTAATTAGATTCATCATATTGTTGTGACCCCATTATTTTATAGTCATTTTATTTGTGAATAGTCTTAAGTATTATATATTCATTAGTCTAGAGATAGTTTGACACGTAAATGCAATATTTAGACATACATTATATTTCGGCGGAACCTTCCGACAAAAGCTGCTTTAATGGTCGTTTATTGCAAGGGAAATTCTAAGTAAACAATATGTATTTTAAATTCTACTTCAAATTCTATTTTATGCACGTTCTTCCGCCCCAAATATTATTATACCCGAAAAAACCTATCATAAACTCATTTACACTATGTCGATAAAGCTTGGGAAGGTTCAGCTATAAAAACATTAAAAGAAACCATTGTAGTACAGTAAGCAGTGGCGTAGCAAATACTCCCCAAATTACTTTTATAGACACCTTTTTTAATCAATTTTACAGATACGCCACTGCATCTCAAATTAGGGAATTCATATAAAAATAAGTTCTAGGTAGTCAGTATAGAGCAGGTCAGTCATTATGTCAGTACTATATTGTCAGTAGAATTAAGTCAGTAGACACAGTAAGAGTAAAGATTTGTTAGAAGTAAGAAGTGTCCCTCTTGTACAGAAGATAATAGAGAGATTTGAAACAAGTTGAAGTGTTTACATTTACTACCAGTGCTAATACAAAATACTAAAATTATTAAATCACAACAGTGGTGGCATTCGGCGAGTAATAAAAATCTTAAAACATAACATTGGTGGCAGCAGATCTGGATATACTACCCCGTGTTTTCTGAAGGAGCGCCTAGAACGCAGCAGGAATCACACCAGTTAAACCACATCGGTATACCAAAGACAGGAAGTTTCAACAGACTTGGAGGAGCGCCCAGTACGCAACAAGTTTCGAGAAGAAGAAAGAAAACAAGGAAATTCGCCTTACGTTCCAGCTAACTAAGGATGAAGCTGTAAGTTTTTTTCTTTTATTTTCCTGTTGTGGTGACACTATTTGTTTTTTTTTTATATTTTATGCATTTTTGAAATTATATAGATATATTTATTTTGTGAAAGGTACTGCAAATACGTTGTGTGTTGAAAAAGTAATTGAATAATCGACCGTATAACTTATCTATATTTAAATTTTTACCCAAAATTTTTATTAGTATTTAATCTTTATAATTTTAACAAACAAAAAAATGGCTGAAGGAAAAGATGCAATTGATGTATTAAATTTAATAAATTCATTTGACGGCTACGGCGATGGAAATTCTCTTCAATTTTTTCTAAAAAACTGTGACGCAGTAATGCATATTGTGAAAGAAAATGAAAAAAATAAATTAGCTAAATTAATTTTTGGTACTAAATTAAAAGGTAAAGCTCAAGAGGTGACACAATATAAAGAATTTTTAAATTGGGACGAAATTAGAGATTTTCTTTTAGAACAGTTTACGGATAAAAGACCGCCTTCTCATTTTTTAACTCAAATAATGAATATAAAACAAAACTTTGGGGAAACCGTTACAGAATATGGAGATAGATTAGGATACCTGCATAATAAATATAAAGAAACTTGTCATTTAAATTATGAACATAATTCTGCTAAGGTATTAATAGAAAATTTAGAGTCAATTTTAGTAAACACGTTTAGACAAGGGCTAAAGGATGAAAAAATACAAATTCGAGTAATTGCTGAAAACACAACAGATTTAGACAGGGCATTATCATTAGCAATCGCAATGGAACTCGAAAACAACGTTAGAGCAAAAAATTCAAATTTTCAGGTCAGGGAAATAGAAATTTTAATAACCAAAATCCTAAACTTTTGTGTATGTTCTGTCATAAAAATAATCATATAACTTCTCAATGTAGGCAACTTATACAATATGAACAAAATATGGGAAGAAATAATTTTAATAATCCTAATTATCAAAGCTTCAGTCCATAACAACATTTTAACACAAATTCTTCAAATGGGCAAAATTATAACGGGGAACAACCTATTAATGCTAGAAGTAATTTTTCTTACAGGGGAAACGATAATCATAATTACAATCAAAATACAAATTCACGAAATTTTAACAATAATTATAATGGGAACAATTATCGTCAAAATTATACCAATCCCCGTAGTTCAAACAGACCTCAAATGCTTTCAGAGATACCTCAACAACAGCGACGATACCGTCCTAACTATAATAATGAACCTGTCAATAATTCTCGTCAAATACAAACTATAACGTCTCTACCCCCCAGTAGCCTCCAACACAATCTTAGTATTTCTCCTCCACAACCAACTACATCTGTCCAAGAATTTTCGGGAAACGACAACGAAGCCTTGGTTGTGAACAGCCCGCCAAGCGCTTCGTAAAAAGTTCAATCAGTATAAACAGTAGCTGTTCAAATAATAAGAATCCACTAGAACATATTAAAATCAAACCAACTCGTAATAATTCAAATAATATGTCTCCTAAGTCAGTATTATTCTCTAATAATTGTAAACAGTTAGATATAATTGAAATAACTTCATTGGGCACTAAAAAGTCAGAATTGCAAATTTTGTTAGATACAGGGGCGGATGTTTGTTTATTAAAGGAGTCGATTTTACAAGACTATTCAAAGCTAGCTCAAAACTGTATTATTGAACTAAAAGGTATACGTAAAGAACCGGTTTTTACGAAAGGTCTATAAAATGTAACAATCCAATTAAAAGATAATAAAATATTAATTCATCCTTTTCATATCGTACCAGATAGCATTCCTATAAAAAATGACGGAATTTTAGGCCGCGATTTTTTGCAAAAATATAAAACTAAAATTAATTATGAAGAAGAAACTGTTTATTTTGAGGACAATTGCTTTAAGATTTTGCCTTCAGAGACTTTAACGACTATACCCCCAAGATGTGAAATGATAACTTATGCTTTGGCCAACGTTTCAGGTACTGAAGGTATCGTAAAATCGAAATAACTTGCTGAAAATCTCTATATAGGTTCTTCTTTGACCAAAGTATATAATCATAAATGTTTAATTAGTATTTTAAATATATCTAATGAACCCTTAACAATTGCGTTACCCAGAGTTAACGTACAACCTATCACTAAAGGTGAATTTGACCTTATAGAGCTTAGTCATAATAATAATAATATTGAAAATAACACGAATATAAATTACTTTGAACGTTTAGAAAAATTGAAACCTTCTCTCAACTTAGAAGGATTAAATGTCGAGGAAACTAACTCACTTCTAGAAATTTGTGAAAATTTTATCGATATTTTTTATTTAGAAGGTGATAAACTCTCTTGTACAAACACAATAAAACATAAAATTTCTACAGACCCTACTAAGGGACCTATTAATATTAAACCCTATAGATTACCTTTTCAACATCGGGAGGTTATAAAAGAACAAACCGATGCAATGTTAAAGGATGGAATAATTTCTCCGTCTTACAGTCCTTGGAATAATCCCTTATTAGCAGTTCCTAAAAAAACTGATTCATCAGGTTTACCTAAATTTCGCGTGGTCGTAGATTTTAGAAAAATTAATGAAATATTACAGATATTTTAGACCAATTAGGAAAATCGCATTATTTTACAACTTTAGATTTAGCCAATGGATTTCATCAGGTTCAAATGGACGAAAATGATAAAAATAAGACAGCTTTTAGTACTTCTACGGGGCATTTTGTTTACAATAGGATGCCTTTTGGCCTAAAAGGAGCTCCGGCAACCTTTCAGAGGTTAATGAATGCGGTCTTAAGCGGTCTTAGTGGCATAAAATGTTTTATTTATTTAGATGATGTCGTAATTTATGCTAATAATTTAAAAGAACATAATGAAAGGTTAATTGAGGTATTTGAACGGCTTCGGGAGCATAATTTAAAGCTTCAACCATTAAAATGTGAATTTTTAAGAAAAGAATGTTTGTATCTAGGTCACATTATAACAGATTATGGCATCAAACCTGATCCTTCAAAAGTAGAATGTGTTTTACAGTTTCCTCAACCAGTAAATCAAAAAGAGGTAAAATCATTTTTAGGGCTTGTCGGATATTATCGAAAATTTATAAAGGATTTTGCGAAAATTTCAAAACCTCTTACCAAATTGCTCAAGAAAGATACGGAATTTGAATGGGACCATGCTTGTGATATTTCATTTCAAACGCTTAAAAATAACATTACTTCTCCTCCTGTACTACAGTACCCAGATTTTTCAAAAGAATTCATTATAACTACCGACGCAAGTAATTATGCGATTGGTGCAATTTTATCACAAGGAAAAGTTAATAATGATCGACTTATAGCTTATGCTAGTAGAACTCTTAATAAAGCCGAACAAAACTACTCAACGACAGAGAAAGAATTAGCGGCAATTGTTTGGGCAGTTAGACATTTTCGACCATATGTTTTTGGAACAAATTTTAAGATAGTTACGGATCATAAACCTTTACTTTATGTATTTAACATAAAAGACCCTGGGTCGCGTCTTACAAGATTTAGGTTAAAATTGGAAGAATACAATTTCGAAATTATTTATAAGGCCGGAAAAGTTAAATACAAATGCTGATGCCTTAAGTAGAATGATTAAAACGGTAAACGCTGACATGATAACAGATTATCAAAAATTTTTAAATTATCTGCAAACACATATTGTTATTAACACAAAATTAAAAGAAAACAATGCTAATTTATTTCAGATAAATAATTCAGATCCTATAATATTATTTTTTCCCAAATTTTTTAACAAAGAGCAATTTAATATTTTGGAACAAAATAATCAGATTAAACAATTTCTTGCATCATACAACGTTCAAAACGATTTAAAAATACCTTCCGTCTCTCAGTACCAAAACAACGACTGTAATATATTTTTACTCAATGATAATGAAAATATGTTAAATGACACAAATTATGAAAATAAATGGTCTTGTCTACTAAAGTTAAAAAATCTTGTAAGTAACAAAAAACTTAAATTGTCATTTATTAAATATCATTACAACCCGTTAGTAAAATGGGAAATTATTTATCCCATGATAAGATATATTTTTAAAAACTCTAATGTAGATATAACAGTTTACAATAATAATTTAATAAAACCCTCTGAATCTGAAAAGGAAACCTTATTAGAAGAATTCCACAACTCTCCTTTAGGCGGTCATCAAGGAATTGCCCGTACACATAAAAAATTATCCCAATTTTATACCTGGAGAGGCATGAAAAAAGACGTAAAAAGATTTATAAAAAAATGTGAATCTTGTCAAAAAAACAAATTATCGCGAAAAACAAAAATGCCAATGGTCATAACTTCAACCGCGACTAAACCTTTTGAAAGATGTTTTCTCGATATTGTTGGTCCTTTACCTGAAACGGAAGCAGGTAACAAATATATTCTTACCTTCCAAGATGACCTGACAAAGTATAATATTAATGTCCCTATAAAAAATCAAGAAGCCTCAACAGTAGCTTATTACTTCGTAACGAAATTAATTTGTCTATATGGACTACCTGAAACTCTAATTACCGATCAAGGTTCAAATTTTTTAAGTGAAATCTTTAAAAATACTTGCAAACTTTTAAAAATAAAAAAGGTTCAAACTACTAGTTATCATCCAGAATCCAACGGAGCTTTAGAACGTTCTCATAGAGTCTTAGAGGAGTATTTAAGACATTTTATCAAAGATAGTCAGGAAGACTGGGATAGCTGGATTCCATTTGCAACATTTACTTATAATACAACTCCGCATACTGCAACCCACTTTTCACCTTTTGAACTTTATTTTATTTGGCCATACCCCTAATTTACCTACTTCAATTATTTAACCTATGAAAACTCAATACACATATGATGATTTTGTTGCCAATCTTAAACAAAAATTACAATATTCTAGCCAATTGGCTAAAGAAAATCTATTGAAAAGTAAAAGCGTTTCAAAACAAAATTACGATAAAAATTGCAAAATTAGAGATTTTAAAATAGGTGATAAGGTGCTACTTTATGACGAATCAGTGCGAAGAGGCAGAAGCAAAAAACTCACATCCTTATGGATTGGACCTTATATAATAATAGATAAAACTTCTGATGTTAATTTTATAATACAGAAAGGCAAAAACAAACAATGCGTCCATGCCAATAGATTAAAACAGTTTTATGATTAACTCAAAGCAAAAAAAAAAAACATGTATAAATGTATTATAGAAAATAATTTAAAATATGTATGTATGTAGATAGTATTTTTAAATTTTATGTTTTCTCCTATTTCAGAATAATACTACTCAGTATCACTATATCTCTGAATACCTTTCGTTCTGATAATAGCGACGATTATAATGTCACATATTACGACCACAACCCAGGAATACACTTTGAAAAACTTGGAGAACTGCAACTCTATAATAACAAATGGAAGCTAATTACATATGTAGATTTTAACAACATTATAAATAAACTTCTTTCTCTAAAAAACTACAATAAAATAACCTCTGAATTATGTAATCATAAAAATTTTCAGTACCACTTATCCATTTGTGACACGTTTTTAAAGTCAACTAAATATAATTTTGATAAAATTAGTTCAGATTTAGAAACTTTACATCAATTGATAGGTTATAGTACTTTAAGTAGAAATAAACGAGGATGGTTCAATATTATCGGAAAGGCTACAAAAATTCTATGCGGTACTTTAGACGAAGAAGACGCGAAATATTATGATAGCAAAATTTCAGATTTATCGCAAAATGAGGGTTCAGCATTAGCTCTTTTGAAAGAGCAAACTAAAGTTGTCAAGTCTACACTAACAAATTTCAACAATACTATTGGAACCTTAGATTTTAATGAAAACATTTTAAAAAATAATGTTAAAATTATTTCCAAACAATTAGAAAAAGAACAAAAAGATATTAAATTTTTAGACTTAAAAGGCAATCTAGAAGAACACATTACGCTGACAAATATGATGTTACATCAACTACAACTCGAAGTAATGACTTTGATTAATGCAATTCTTATTGCCAAAAAGGGTTTATTACACCCAGCAATTTTAACACCAGTTCGCCTAATTGATGAACTAAAACAAGTTACGGATTCTCTTCCCCATGGTTTAGATTTTGCTGTGCCTCTTGATATAATGCATTCTAATCTTATATTAAAAACGATTGAACTAAAAGTTTACTTTGAAAATAATCATTTAATTTATATAATTAATATTCCTTTAGTTGAAGCACAATTATTCTACCTATATAAGGTATCGCCTTTTCCTAAGCTATTAGCCACTAACCAATTTGTTTTGATTCAACCATCTTCTAAATACATTGCAATAGACGAAACAAAACAGCAGTTCATAACTTTCTCTGATCTCGAATATAATAAATTTATAAAAATAACGGATGATAAAATGATTTGTCAGCAACAAAAACCAGTTTCATTGGCTCATTTAGTGGAAAACTGTGAAATGAAGTTACTTCAAGCAACAAATAAAATTCCAGAAGTATGCGAAAAACATATATTAAATTCTAATAGAGGTATCTTTATTCAGTTACTTACAACTAATACTTGGCTGTTTGCAGTGCCTCGCCCTGAATCATTAACCATTTCATGTATTAATCACCATAGGAAAACAGTGTAAAGCGTATAGTGTTTCAACGATGCTCGTGCCTCACGGTAATGCCTTTCAGTCGAAAATATTTAGTGAGTTTGTTCCGCCATTAGAAATTAGTGAGGACTGTTGTGAAAAAATAAAAAATAATAACATTAACCTGACAGAAATTTTAATAAACGAAAATTATAAGACTCTTTCAAAGCACATTCCTAAACTGAACATCGCTAGCCATAAACTAGACGACATAGAAAAGCTAACAGAAAATGTTGAAAAAAATAATTTTTTGTCAACATATAATATTTCTGGTTCTGTTTTAGCTTACATTGTATCTGTTGTTGTATTATTATTTATTGTTTACAAAATATATTCAAAATGTATAAGAAAAACTTCCTGTTGTGGAATAATACCAAATATTTGCGTAAGGGTAAATCAAATCATTGAACCATCCCCGAGAAGTAATAGATATATAGCTCAGTATACTAGTGAAACTTCTAATAGAATTAATAATGATGATCACCCTGAGGACGATCAACCAGGTATATCATACACGCCTCGCAGAGCTATTGGTCACACGTCCTCAAGACGATCAATTAGATAAGTAATAATATTATGTTTTATTATAAGTAATAAATTTCTTTAGTAGAATCTAAGTAGATTTAGAATGCCTAATTATTATAAAAAAAAAAAACAGTTTTCAATATTATATAGGTTAGTATAATATAGAATAAGAACATAGTTCAAAGCAAATTTTGTAAAATCATTTCGAACATAATACTTTTGTTAAATATTAGTATCAATTACAAGGATGTATATTTTGTATCATAATTTATATTTTAACTCAGGAACGAAATTTTCTAACAATTTCATTATTATAAAATCTCTCATTTAGGGGGGAGGTGTTGTGACCCCATTATTTTATAGTCATTTTATTTGTGAATAGTCTTAAGTATTATATATTCATTAGTCTAGAGATAGTTTGACACGTAAATGCAATATTTAGACATACATTATATTTCGGCGGAACCTTCCGACAAAAGCTGCTTTAATGGTCGTTTATTGCAAGGGAAATTCTAAGTAAACAATATGTATTTTAAATTCTACTTCAAATTCTATTTTATGCACGTTCTTCCGCCCCAAATATTATTATACCCGAAAAAACCTATCATAAACTCATTTACACTATGTCGATAAAGCTTGGGAAGGTTCAGCTATAAAAACATTAAAAGAAACCATTGTAGTACAGTAAGCAGTGGCGTAGCAAATACTCCCCAAATTACTTTTATAGACACCTTTTTTAATCAATTTTACAGATACGCCACTGCATCTCAAATTAGGGAATTCATATAAAAATAAGTTCTAGGTAGTCAGTATAGAGCAGGTCAGTCATTATGTCAGTACTATATTGTCAGTAGAATTAAGTCAGTATAGACACAGTAAGAGTAAAGATTTGTTAGAAGTAAGAAGTGTCCCTCTTGTACAGAAGATAATAGAGAGATTTGAAACAAGTTGAAGTGTTTACATTTACTACCAGTGCTAATACAAAATACTAAAATTATTAAATCATAACAGTGGTGGCATTCGGCGAGTAATAAAAATATTAAAACATAACAATATTACAGTTTCATTCACACATTTTGCGAACGTTTATTTGCGACTTAAAAGGCAATCTAGAAGAACACATTACGCTGACAAATATGATGTTACATCAACTACAACTCGAAGTAATGACTTTGATTAATGCAATTCTTATTGCATTAATCTTATTGGGAAGGTTCAGCTATAAAAACATTAAAAGAAACCATTGTAGTACAGTAAGCAGTGGCGTAGCAAATACTCCCCAAATTACTTTTATAGACACCTTTTTTAATCAATTTTACAGATACGCCACTGCATCTCAAATTAGGGAATTCATATAAAAATAAGTTCTAGGTAGTCAGTATAGAGCAGGTCAGTCATTATGTCAGTACTATATTGTCAGTAGAATTAAGTCAGTATAGACACAGTAAGAGTAAAGATTTGTTAGAAGTAAGAAGTGTCCCTCTTGTACAGAAGATAATAGAGAGATTTGAAACAAGTTGAAGTGTTTACATTTACTACCAGTGCTAATACAAAATACTAAAATTATTAAATCATAACAGTGGTGGCATTCGGCGAGTAATAAAAATATTAAAACATAACAATATTACAGTTTCATTCACACATTTTGCGAACGTTTATAAGAATACTAAAAAAAATTTATAAAAATCCTGTTTCTTTTTAAAATGATTTTAATATTAAAATGTAATAATCATAAATTATTTCTAACTCAGATAGTGTTTTCCGTTTTCGGCTTTGGATGTGGTGTATATAATGTCTAGTTTTTTCAGGATTTGCTGCAGAATCCGCTCCATTAAGAAACTCGACTTGCATTCTAGTTGCATTTCTTAATTCATCCATATTATTGCTCCGGGTTCTATAAACACGATCTTTCAATGTACACCAAAGGAAGTAGTTGTTTCGTCCTTTTTACTCCACAAAATGTTTGCTCAGAAAATCCCTCACTTGAGCAGTGCTATGGCATGGAGCACCATCTATGTGATAGATTATCCAATAATATCTACTAAAGATCTTATATAGGTTTTTCAATAAATTCAGATCTTCTTGACGATTTAAATGTCGGTCGGGAAATATGGGTCCTATTATGCCCCCGAAAAAAAAAACACTTTATTGACCTTGTTATTGAATTGTTTTATATTTTTTTGGGTTTCTCATGATTTTTTCTGTTAAATATAAAATAAAATGGCTTCATCTGTATAACAGATTGGAGGAATAATGTTGTTTTGGAACTGACGATCCATCCCTTCCGGAAACACTCTCCCCAAATATCTAATAAATAATCTAATAAATACCTAGCATATTTAATCAAATTGCATGTACACTCAGTACATCAAAAAGTTTCTAACTCCGGCTAAATGTAACTTTGGCGTCAACGTGTCGCATTCCTCAAATTATTAATTTCAGCCTGGAAGGCAATTCCCAGACATTTCCTCTGCAAAAAAATAACTTTTTATCACTTCGACCAGAAAGTTTGGTGAATAAAAACTGGACAAGGCTTTAACATGTAGATACCGCATATATAAAAACTAATATCTATTTACTTAAACCTCTATTTCAATCAGTTTCATACATCGGCTTTGCTACTTCGGAGACGTAAAATCTAATATAAACTATCTATCCTAAAAATATTCCAGTGGAACTGGAAACTACAGAGTAATACATTAAATAAATAAACGATCACTTTTATTTGCTTTTTTTTGAGATCAGCCGCATGAAAACGAAATATTATGTTTACCATCCTCGATCGAGTTGATCGAGCACTATCGATATGTACAAGCTATTTTCTTATTATTTTCTATCTTCATTACTTCATGTAGCCCAATATAATTCTAGTTAAGAAAGGCATGCCCGCTTTTACCTTAAACGGGGAAGGCAGCCCCACGAAAGGACCAGGCAGGTTCAAGTTTTTGCAGTTAGGCAATGGAAGCATCCCGCCAGGAAGATATCTAAATTTCTTACATTCAGTACGGATTAAGTGTCAATTGAGGGCGCAAGTGCGTGTCCTCTTATCAAGCCCATCAGAGGTCCTGAAACTATCTGTATTTTTATTCAGTGAATTAGGTTTCTTTTGTCCATCAAGGGTTTTAATTTCGCTTTCGTTTCAGTTCAGTTTGTCCCAAGGAGGCCAAAACTATTACAATATTTAACCCAGTAGTGGAACTTTCAGTTATTCTACCATAAAAGTGCACTTATCGCTTAGTAATTTATACAAGAAAATTACTTTCACTCATTTAATTACACAAACAGTACAATTTATTTGTGTATAACGTATCAGTAATCTCCCTGTAAAAGTAAAGTGTCGTGGTCTTCAGTTACGAGAAGCAGAGTGATAAAGCCCAAAATGCCTCAAGTAAGACCTTCCCAAATTACAGTGTGCGTTTTGAGTGAAGTCTTTTGCCATATATTTGTTCGTTATTTGCATCAAATCCTTGCTAAATATTTACCGAAAAATTGTCTGTAAATTTAATATTATAAATGGATGAATGATTGTTTTACTTCTAAGAATGGTATTTATATACATTTACAGTGTCATGTTTTCTATTTGATATACAATATTTCTATAATCGATTTTGTTAATAGCTGAGTTTACAGAAAGAGCAATTTATAATAACAGAACTAGCATCCTATAAAGATACCAACCATTAAATTGTCTACGATACAGCGTGGTGTTTCGAAATAAATAACGAAATATTTGTTGTCGGTCGGTCCATCATCATTAAAGAACAAGATTTTATTCGCCGTTCATAATCTTCTAGCTTAAACTCTTGAAACTTTGTAAATTTATATACTTTGTATCCGTTTATTGCCATGGAAACTTGTATTGAGAATCTGGAAACATCCATATACCTGCTGGAAACACTAAAATAATTTTCTGGCATTTTTCAGAATATAGTGCAATATTTTGCTGTTTTGCTGAAAAATCGATTTTCCATGAATCCTTTTTCTTGGAAAACCTTGCTTATAACCTCTGACTCTAAGAGACTTCTGTTATGTTTAACATAACTCTCAAATATTTTTTTTTGTTCAGAATACATTTCCTAAAAATGACATCAATGTGCTACTTGTATTAAACTTGCAATTCGACATTTTATTAAAACGTTCCTTTTTGCTTCTTCCCACGGCACATCAAGATTTATAAATTAAATTTAGCTGATGTTAACAGTATTAAAACAATTTTTGGGCTAATTTATAGAACGTGGTTTTAGAAATAGAATTTTCAGTAAAACTATTTTTTTTAACTTGCATTGTCTTTATTTTAGTTAAAAAGTTTTAAAATCTCTTACGCTTTATTAATACAAATTTGAAACTGTTGTTAACTGTTTGACTTGGTTGACAAATAAACAAAGTGGTATTTTAAACGAAAAAAAAAATGTTCCTTAATATCTGGATACCCAAGCATACTAGGTGTTTTGAGTGTTATATAAGGTAAGAATAAAATTTTATACAGGATCCTAATACGTTATATAATATACAGGGGTGTTCTATATTCGATATTCGATATATATATTTTGTGCATAGTAAATAGGATTCCACCGCAATTGTGCTGAATCGCGCTCGTATTCTTCATATATTATGTTATTATAATCTCTGTAATCTATATATTTAGATGCACACTTTTCGACACTTAAAGTAAAAATTGAAATAACTAAGCAGTGATCAGAAATTGTCTCAGAAATAGGAGAGATAGTTTTTTACAAGAAAGGTTATTATTGGTTAGTATAAGATCTATTAGACTAGAAGTGTTTGAGGTTAAATTTATGCGTGTGGGATCTGTGACCGTTTGCTGGAGATTAAAGGCATCTAACAGCCTATTAAGTTTAGTGCTATGTGCAGAGGTATTATTTGATAAGCCGATATTAAAATCACCCAAAAATATGACGTAATCATAAAATGGAACTGACAAGTGCCAAGTACTCAATCTGGTTTTCGTCCGCCACATAGTACAGTTAATGCTTTACTAAAGGTAACAGATGATATTCTTTGTGCTCATGACCAGGGTAAAAACACTTCCCTAATACTTCTTGATTATAGCAGAGTTTGACACTCTTTCTCATGACATTTTATGCTTAAAATGAGAATATTTTGGATTGAGTGTAAACTCGCTAAAATTGATAGATACTTATCTGCATAGCAGAGTACAAAAAGTTGTGCTTAATACATCTACTTCTGAGTTTATATCTCTTGATAAGGGGGTACCGCAGGATTTTTCTGCGTTTATAAAACATTGTGATTCACATCAGTATGCAGATGATATGCAGCTCTATTTTTCCTTTAGTAGTAATGATTGGTTAAATGCTGCACGACACATAAACAAAGATATTGAAATCATTGTTAATGTTTCAAAATTCCATGGTCTTGCGTTAAATGGGTCAAAGTGTCAGATGTTGATATTTAGTAAGGACCGTGAATACATATTGAGTACCAATTTTAAAATTGCTGTAGACGGTGTTGAATTAATACCAATTAATTGTGGTAAAAATTTAGGAATTTATGTCGACGTTCGGCTTAGATTTGATACTCATACTTCAAATATTATACAAAAAACTTATAGTAAACTGCAAACCTTATATTCGCACAAAGATATTCTTACTGCAGAAGCTAGATTAAAACTATACGATTCCTTAATTCTATCGTCCTTAAGTTATGGCAATGTGTTTTTTAAAAGAAGATTGCGTTTATTTACCGTGGGAGAGGCCACATAAATTCGATTATTTTGTTTTTGTTTTTTTACTATTACTCTATTTTTTTTAATAAATTTTTGTTATTTTCATTATTATTATCATTATTAACAGGCTTTTTGTTACTATTTTAAAGATAATTTTCTGTTACAACTTATTATTAATCCTACTATATTTAATATATGCTTATAGTTGTAATTTCATGTTAGGCGGTTAGATATGAGTAGCGCTGCTAGATCTCGCCACTATTATTATATTTGTTGTTTCTATATATTTCTTTTCAAATAAAGGCACTTTGTATTATATTGTATTGTATTGTAATTTACTCCAGTACATAGTCATTTAGGAACACATATATACTATTTTTTCCAACATTTTTATTGGGCACCAGTTTGTCCATCATACTGGATTCCTACTAATATTTTACCAGTTTCTACCTATGCCATTTTTGGGCATTTAAAATAAATTGAATAAGTAGTTTTTACATTGACACCCACCGCCATTTTGTTACGTCATGTTGAATTCGTATCAGTTTATCCCTACATCACATTTAATTTTTCTATCAATCAAAATTTAAACTTAGTTGAATACAATTTCTTTCACGTCGATTTTTTAAAAAAATTATTTGGCCGCCACTTTGTTCGGCCATCTTCAATTCGTACCACAACTTTACCAGTTCATCTCCATATCACACTTAATGCTTGCACAAAATTTAAAATTAATCTAATAATCTCTCAAAACACCCTTTATACCAGAATTAAAATATTGATAAGTCTACAACAAGCAAATTAGCCTCTGGTTTGTTAACAGTTTTATTCGTTTTTGGATTTTTTTTAAGACGCCAATATCCTCATAATGGTAAAAGGTAGGTATGTAATACTCTTAACAAAGTCAAGTTAACATTAAACGAGGAGCTCTAGTCCAGGAATGCAGAGATGCACTAGCAACAACAAAGGTGGTGAGATTAAAATGGGTCCCCCGGTATAGTTGTGTCGAAAGCAACGAGAAAGCGGATGATTTAGCCAGAAGCGGATTGACGCTTAAATTCTCGGGCCCAGAACCCTGCATGGGCCTTGGAAAAGACAAAGGAGAATTGGTCAAGGACGAAATACTGTAGACAGGCAAAAGGAATGCTACCCAACCCATGCGAATCTAAGGCAACTTGGTTGATGTCAAGGAGTTGACAGGTGATTAGGGACCTAATTGGCCATTTGACAAAGCACTATAAATTGAACAGGCAGACGTACTTACTGGGGTTAGCGGACAACTCGTGTTGTCCTAACTGTAGGGCAGAGGATTCCTATCATCTTGTTGGTACGTGTGAAAAGTGGGCAAGACTACGCCGAAACACTTTCGGCGTTCAGTCTCGCTCCAAGGAATAATTACAACAAATCGACTTGGGCAAGATGCCGTTTTTTACTATGGCTCTCACACTCAGGAACGAAACCTGGTGTAGTGTGTCATTTTAGAAAACCGTGTTTTTCGACTTTTCGGCGGGCGTATCTCGGAAACAATTAGAGATAGAACATTCAGTTAGATATGTATTTTTAGAGGAGACTTGGATGCGAGATTCGTTTGAAAAATTTTTCTGTACTACCTTTCGTACCGAAGATATGGTACCGCAAAGTTGACCAAAAAAGTCAACCTCGTTTGTAAGACGGTTGTTTTCTAACGAAACTGTCTGGTACGATGGTTCTTCCGGTCTTACAGAACCCTATTGTTTTTGATTGGGTTTCAATTCCGTTTGACGATTTTACGAATTTTTTGTATTCAATAAAAAGGATGTTTTGGGTCGCTTATATCTCAAAGTGGGTGAGTTCTATCGAAATTTTCCAAGAGACGTTTTACATAGAAAATATCTAGGAGAACGAAAACTTATACGCATCTCTGTCGGACAAATGGCTAAAAACTTTTTCTTTTTTATAAAAAAAAGTATTGGTTTGATTGATTTGGTCAGAAAACTAATTGCGGCACCGGAAAGTGCTTAAAAGGCTACATGAAATGAACTATTTAGGAAGGGTCCTGGATTATATGCAAAGGGTGCATTCACGAGGTGAAGTTTGCACCAAAGTTCCCAAGAATGGGTACATTTGTTAACATTATCCTGTATTACAAGGAAACTAATATATCTAAGCCTGTAAGGTATTTTTTTACGAAATAATATATTTTTAGGTAGACCGTGACCAAATTTCGAGTTTATAACTTTAACGGTTAAATTAGTGTAGTTTTTTAAAGATGATAATTTAAATTCTAACTTTAACCTCATTTTGCCGCTTATTGCGAATAGAAATCGAAATTATCCAGACCCGGGGATGGAGCATTTATTTGGCTACAAAAAAGCTCTGATAACATTTCCCTTTAACTACTCAGTAAGTGGGTGAAAATTCAATTTAAAGAAAAAAGTGCACATATCGGTCAAAAATCGATAGGTACCGATTCATATACAACGCGAAATGATAGGTGGCCTTGGCCTAGGTTGATAATAAAATTTAATAAAGAGACAGTTTTGAGAAAAACTGATTTTAGTAGTAGAGTAGGCGTTTGGAAGGAAAACTGGTGATGGCGCCGGAAAGTACTCAAAAAGATACACAAAATGGACGGTTTAGGATGGGTCTTGGAATATATACGAGGTGAACTTTGCAGAAAAAAAAACTGTTTTTTTCCTTAACTTTTAAACTGCTTAAATTTTTTAAATACGGTTTTCAAAATTCGATTTAACTTTTAGGGGAGCAATTTATTTAAAAAAAAATATTTTCATAGCTCAAAAAAAAATGTTTTTGACATCTGTCAAAAAAATTTTTCGCCGTAATTTCATTTTTCAATACGGTAGGTACGTTCTATTAAGGTAGTTAAAAAAAATTGACATGTCAAAAAAAATATTTCCCCCTAACTTCTGAACTGCTTAAAATTTGCAGATAGGGGTTTCCCAGTTTCTTGTAACTTTCAATGTCGTAATTTATTTTAGAGAAATATTTTTACAAATGTCAAAAAAAAACGTCTAGTATTATTAACTTTTAAATAGCTGATTTTTTTTAAAATGAGACTTTTACAGATAAATGTATAGCATATATATCCATAACCGCATGTATCAGACTAACGGACGTTTGTTAATCAAAAATAACCATCAAGGTTATGATAATAGTAAAATAGGATCGAAAATAAGTATGTAGGACTAGACATCTAAGGTCACGCACACGACTAATCCACGCACCTAGAGGCCACAGGGATAGCCTGACTTATTACTTTTACTACTACTACTACTACTACTACTAACGAGGAACTTAAAAACGTATCCAGATAAAGGGTGTCCTATTTAAAATAGCAAAGTCAATACATGGTGCTAAGAAACTAAGCACCCTGTATAAAACTAAAAAATTTAAGTGAAAAGAAGAAACTTTTGTATTCAATTCTTTTTGCTGTCTTTTATAATTTCGGACATATAATTTCTATTATGAATTGTAGATATATTTTATTTAAATTTGTTTGCAAAAAACCAAATGGTTTTTTTTCTAAAAGACGATGCATTTTTCAAGATCAACAGTCACCCTTTGTATATGGCTGAAAATCCTTGTAATAGACTAATGAGATGACCGGTCACATTTCAGATATCAGGTGAATTATGTGCAGCAGCAGAATCAAGAATTTAAATTCTCTGATATCATCTTAACTAGAAAACCATACATTTAAAAAATATCATTGTTTACTTATTTACTATATCTATGTATGGAATATTTTGAAGACAGCAATTCAGGCGTGTGTCGCCGCTGTTTAAACTCGATTTGCGTAAAGTATCTCCCATCTTGCAATTAGTTGCCCGAGCTAATCTTAAAAACTTCTCGCTCTTCGCAACCCGCTCGATGGCACTCTTTTCTTATACCGGAAAGTTTTGAAACAATTTACATAACCATAACTTTCGGGACCGAAACTTATCATTTGTACCGTCGCCGGTCGGATTCGGTACTTGAAAATCAGACTTTAGAATAATTTTGATCGTTTTTACGCTGCTTCATCCGGTTAATGTACTTAGTCACAGTTTGTGCTGTATTTATACATCAAGAAATGCAAGACTTGACTTGGTAAAATAATTTAAAGTTACGATAATACAGTGCATGACTCTTTACTATTTTCTAACAAAATATAATGCTGTACAAAACATTAAAGCAATTCAATTTGAAAACCAAACGTGAAAAATAAATAACTGATTTAGCCGCGGTCGAAACAATTTTCTGGTATGTTTTAAATATCGTTTTAATAATTGAAAAATGCAACGGTAATAAAAAGATTTAAATATTTATGACCACATAATATGTAACTTATGTAATAGATGATAAATGTAAATGATAAAAATAAATTGATATAAATGTGTTTATATTGCCTCTATTCTTCTAAGATAAAATTTTTGGATAGACTATTAATTACTGCCCAAGAAAACTCCCTAATAAACAAGGTATACATTAATTCATATCCGAAACTGGGAGAAGGGTTTGTATAATCGGGTCTAGATCAATTGGCGAAAAATATTTAAGAAACGACAATTTGGCGACAGTCATTTGATGCCAAAGAAGGTCTTAATTTCAAAAACTTTCGAAAAATTCGAGAGTAAGGTACCATTATTTTTAAACTAACCCAGAAAAGAAATTATGAAAAATCGTTAGCGATTTATTTTTTTATGTAAATACGAAATCATAGCTCAATATTTAAAATTTGACTTTTATTTAATTTGTCGATTTTTGTACTTTTTGTATCTTTGATTTTTTGAACGTTCTGTACTTAAATTTGGAAAATGAGAACTGTTTCGTATCTTAATGATACTTAATAATTTAATCACTAAAAAAAATTCTCATTCCCTAAATTTAGCGTACAAAATCCGACAGTTTTAGAAAAAAATTAATATTGAATGTTGAGCAACAAATCAATATTATATTTAGATTTTTGAATTTGATTTAAATACTATGCATACGTATATATACATACATATATGAAAACAAAGATTGACTTGTTTTTTGTTTGTTTCGAACTTTCTGTACAAGCTGATACAAAGGAAAGTAAAAATGCTTAATCAAAAAAATTAAATACAAAAGTAACTGGGATTTTTATGAACAATTCAAATTTATTTTCGAAGACAATTGAAATGAAAAGGATATATGAGAAAACTATCAAATTTTTTCTTATTTTAAATGTAGTTACCAATACCAGGCAAAAACTGGACAAACTTTATATAACATATTCTAGATAAAATATAACCATTTTAAAGATACATTATTCGAAGTACAATATGATTTTTTTTAACATCAAACACGCCTTCTATTACGTGTCGATTTTTCATAAGGCGTGTCGGAACTCAAGAAAAATTGAATATTTAACCTTAAAAACTATTTTTTATATAAAATATGTTATATAAAATGTGCCGAGTGGTTTTAATAGATTCTAAAATTATTAAAATATATGTCATTACGTTTAAAATAAGATTTTTTTTTTAGTTTCACCATACTTATATCTTTTTATTTGATGTTCAGTTGTTTTTTAGAAAATAAATTTGAATTCTTCCGAAAAACCCCAGTGACTTTTAAACATAACATTTTTTTTTATCTTTAATAACGAATTAAGCATGTTTACAGGCCTTTGAATAAGAAGTATAGACAATTAGTGCCGCTATCTGTTATCGTCGAAGTATTCCCTGATTAAGACAGTATTGTAGTCCTACTTTGTGTAATTTTGACATTAATAATAAATACAATAAATTGAATAGCTATTTAAAATGCCTAATATACCATTAAGTTAAGAATTTTTAAAAATGTAAGCTAATTAACGAAAAGTGTATGTGAAAGAATGCTGAAATTTCATATTTTTTCTGGTCACATAATTTTTCTTATACCCTCAAATTGTACGTTTTTTTCAGCTATGTTTGTTAAATAAATTTTAACTGATTATTTTTGTAGCTGCAACATGCCTCCAAATAATATATTTTGCCCTAAGTCGATGCTTCATTAAATGAATACCTGACTATTGATTGCCCCAGTAGCCTAAAGCCTCTTTCTATTAAATTAAGCTCGAAGTCAGCCATAGTGCACGTTTTCGATAACATCATCCCTTGCTGGATAATCCTTAATTAGATATCGGTTTCTACGAAGGTGCCAAACTATATAGCGCTATTCCAAAGGCTGATACTCGGAATCCTTTTAATCTACTTATCACAACAAACCAATCACGATTGGTTTGTCCTTACGCGAATTGCTTGTCAGGGGTGCATGTAAATATATATCGGGTATTTAGGCACGCGCTTGGAAGTGTCGTTTAGCCTAAATTTACTTCACTGATGGAGAAATATATGCCGAAGGAGAAAACCGAACTTAAATTTAACTGAAATGGTAAAATTATATATATATATATATATATATATATATATATATACAATATATATATATATATATATATATATATATATATATATATATATATATATATATATATATATATATATATATATATATATATATATATATATATATATATATATATATATATATATATATATATATATATATATATATATATATATATATATATATATATATATATATATATATATATATATATATATATATATATATATATATATATATATATATATATATATATATATATATATATATATATATATATATATATATATATATATATATGCGTTTATACACTTTCTGTACTGAATTTTTAGATGTGCAGAAATAAATATTTTGAAAAAGCCTGAAATGGACAGACGAAACGTCAATTAAAGTTTTTTTGTTTCAAGCCACAAACCTAATCCCAAGAAAGTACTTGATATTTGTAATTGTAATTGTTAAGAGAATAGAGACTGAAGTGTTGGTGACTGCGACGCTTCCTTTTATACCCTCACTCTGGGCCGAAGGTTATATCTGCGCAGGCGTTGGTCGTTATTTATGTTTTTCGGATGGTGCTGTTGTTGTTGCGCTAACTCAAGCGCAATTAGTAGTAGTAGAAGAAAATAACCAAATAAATTTTTTAGGTTTAACCATAATCACTCAAACTAAGACTAATTTAAAAACAAAATGGTTTACGAAAGAAACATGGTCTGGACGTTACCTTAACTTTAATTCTCATGATCCCGATAACCAAAAAAGAAGTGTCGTAATTGGTCTAACTGATCGTGCTATAGCCCTCACGTCACCTGAATATCGCCCCGAAACTCTCCAAAACATAATAAACACCTCAAAATCCAATAATATTCCTGAAAGGTTTATCAAGAAAATAATTAAACAAAGAACCCACAAATATTATAACCAAACTAATAAAAAAAAAATCAATTAAAACAAAATAACATTAAAAAAAATATGTAGCAATACCTTACACAAATCAGTTATCAGAAAAAATAAAGTACATTTTAGGAAAACATAATATAATTGCATGTCACAAAGCACACAACTTAAACGGTTCTTTGTTTACTACACTAAAAAGTAAAGTACCAAAAAATTAAAAAATCTAATTTATTCTACTCAGTACCCTGTTTAAACTGTCCAGCGAAATATATAGGCATGACCACTCAACTATTGAAGAATAGCTTGAGGAGACACAAGTATACAAAAAATGCATCGACAGCCTTACATAAACTCGAAAAAACAGAAAAACATGAATTTGATTACACCAGTACCAAAATATTAGACACTGAAAATAAATATCATAAACTTATTATAAAAGAAATGCTTCATATATAAAAGAAAAATACGCTGTTAATGACAACCAAGACGTAAAAAATCTAAGCCAAATTTACCACAACTTAATACATACATATACATATACATATACATGGAAAATGATCCTCGAATTCAAAAATTGTGCATTTTTATACTACCGAGTTTGTTTTATACATGTCGCAACATTTTATTTTAAAAGGGTGTGGTATATTTTACGTAATTTCCTTTTAATCATGTATTTGATGATTTTTGATTATTTTTCATTGTTTGTATTTTCTATTATTTTTAATAATAATTAATAATTCAATTTTGGAATTTCAGATCATGTTACTGGTTCTTTTTTCTTAATAAAAGTGAGGTCCCGTTACGGATAAAAACTGTAACATTTTATTAGTCCGTCATACCAGTTTGTCCCGCAATATTGGATCTGGACCAAAAGTTCACCCCTATGTCCAACTTGCTTTTTGTGCAAAGCTTGAAGTTAGTTTAAAAAAACAGTTTGTCCTAAAACGTCAGAAGACAATTTCGGAGGGGTGAATTTTGCAAGATTACAATCCTATTTATAATATTAGAATAATATTTTCGTACCCATGCGGTTCGTACGTTTGCATTAAGTAAAGTTTACATTAAATGCTGATATTTTTTAAAAATACTAATTGACGGATGTAAACACAAACGTGCATATTATGGTCGTAGAGAAGTTTACATTTTCAATCTGCCCTTTCCTATCTAATAATACTGGTATATATTAAATAAAATTTTCTATTGATGCCCTGAAGTACTTACGAAATCTCTGTCGACGATTTCGTACATTCCTTGACTTCCTAATGGTGTTAAGTGTTCATAAGAATCTCGCACGTCTCAAAAATACTAGAAAATAGAGTCCAAACACGTTTGACTCTGATTTGATTCCTACTCGCCGTCTTGTCGGTGCGATATAGTATAATACAGATGAAATGTTCTTACCACGTTTTCTTCTTCCCTTTAGAGAGCCAGGCACATAATATTTACCTAGAAAAAAATAAAATGTGTCTATCAAACAAATTTAACTTTATATTCTGAATTATTTACAGCTATATATCAACAGAAGGAAAATTAAACATTAGAAAAATCAACTCACATAAACGATTGAATTTTGGAACAGAATTTGTCTTATGAAGAATAATCATGTATGAGTTCATTTTCCCTTTAACATCTGCCGTAGAATGCTATACCGAAAGAATCAACAAACATAACATTGAATAAAAGTATTTGCCGTACTTGGTGTTGAGCTCATGACTTTCGTAGTTTAGTGGTTGAAGCGTTCACCTAGAAAGTGAGAGGTCCTGGGTTCGAATCCCAGCGAACACTAGTTAACTTTTTCAATTTTAATAAATTTGTCTAAAATGCGGATTAACTAATTTTGGGAAATTTGTAATAATAAGATACAGACAAACAAAAAGCAACAACAATGTAAAAACTAATTCGGCTTGATATTACTAATCAGAGGTATACTTCGGATTCCTGCTGAAACCGCTATATGTCGACGATACATTTGGATGATAGATTCATAGATCTTAATGATAAATCACGAATAAAGCGCGTATTATATGCAAGTTGCATATTTAGCATATTTCTGCAATATTTTCATATTTTAACAATGTTTGCATAAAGTTGCATATTTTGGATCAAATATAATATTTACCTGTAATCTGTTAGGCATCTAAAATATTTGAATTCCCCAGTAAAAATATATATGACAGTTGAGTAAAACTCTCGGTAAAACCTATGCCAAATATTTTATTTCATTAGGTAGACGTAATCCTGAAGCCTGAGATTTTCATTCTCATAATAACGTGGTTCACTACATACTATACAATATTTTATTGTATTTTTATATCAGTCACGTTTAGCCGTTAACTTAGATGTAAACTATTTACTCTGAGAAATAGATTATCGAGCAGTGCATTTTAAAATGTCTAACAAAGTAGTATTGTGGATAAAACCGCTGGTGATGGTGTTTTCTGCAGACCATGTAGAAAAGCGGTAAGTATTTTAAATTTCAAAATCAACAGCTTTGATCTAAAAGCTAAAACGAAATATAACTTCAGTTACCGATAGCATTAGAAGCCTTGTTGCCAAAATATCGAATGACGTTTTAAATAAAAACGAAGAGTACAATACACAAAGTATCGAGAATATATTGTCTGGAACTTTTTGTGATAATTTTGAGATGTCTGTTGGTTCTTGAACTCATGGTATTCGTGATTTAGTAGTCAAAGCTTTCACCTACAAAGTGAGGAGTCCTAGATTCGAATCCCCGTGAATACAAGTTAACTTTTTCAATTTTAATATGTTTAATTAATTTAATAATAAAATATAGACAGTTAAAATGCAACAACCGTTTAAAAACTAGTCCAGCCTAATAGTATTATCCACAAATCTGCTTCGAATACTTACTGAAAGCGCTGTATGTCCACGATGCATTCAGATGATAAATACATGGGATTTCAATGACTTATAAACATGAATAATTGCCTTTTCTCTTTAATACTCCCCCCCCTCGGTTTGTGGCCGCCGAAGACTGCAACAGAGTTGGTTGTTGAGCTCATTGTTTTTGTGGCTTAGTGGTCAAAGCGTTCATGTAGAAAGTGAGAGGTCCTGGGTTCGAATGCCAGCGAAGACAAGTTAACTTATACTATTTTAAAAATTTTGTCTCAACTGCTGATTAAACAATTTTGAGAAAAATATTTAGCAATTTTCGTACCATACTGTATATTTCAACCGAAATATACAGTATTGGCTATAAGTGGATGAACAAATACAAAATTCGTTATATCGTTCCTCTCGTATCCCATAGTATATTCCACTTTCTTTGGCACTTTGTTTATAAATAATATTCGATAATGTTTATTTAAAAATAAAAATAAATTATATCCATTATCAATACACTATTCAACCTTCAGTTTGATTTTTGAGCTGTGGTTGATATAAATTGTGATTTCGTCAATTTATCATAATGCCGTGGAATTACCTTTTCTGAGGACTTATAATCGTGTTGTAGCTGCCTACCAGGCGGGAGATCGTCATTCAGATATTTCTAGGCAGTTTAAAATGGGAAGGTCTGCTGTATACATGATTATTAAAAGATATCGAGAACGTGGGAATGTTTCAATAAAAATGAAGCAGGGTCATCCAGAAAAACTTAGTCCAAGATGTAGAAGGATGATTGTTCGTTCTCCAGAAGACCTGCGAAAAAACCTCTAGTTTCTAAGAAGAACATAAAGGACCGAATAGAATTTGCCGGAGATCATCAATACTTGACAATTGCAGAATGGAAGCGTGTGTGCTTTAGTGACCAATTCAAATTAAATATTTTTTCTTCCGACGAAATTCGATATGTACGACGTCCTCCAAACACTAGATTGCAGCAAAAGTATACTCGTCCAACTGTGAAAGCAAGGTGGAGGATCTGTCATAGTCTGAAGATGCTATTCAGGATACGATATGGATCCATTGTTTAGAATAGCATAATGGACAGATTTCTTTACAAGGATATTTTAAAAACTAAATGCTTCCATATGTAGAAGAGAAAAATGCCACTTTTATTTCATTTTCAACATGATAACGATCCAAAACATGCCTCTAGATTGGTCAAAAATTGTCTGAGTGAAGAAATGGTTTCTGTCATGAAATGGCCGTCCTAATCCGCAGACCTAAATCCCATCGAAAACTTTTGGGAGCTATTAAAACAGAAAGTCCGTAGCAAAATCTTTATAAATCTGAACCAGTTCTTTGAGGCTTTGGTGGAAACCTGGATTATATGGATTTGTCAATAATTGATAGGCTTCTGGAGTCAATGCAACGAAAATGTACAGACGTCATCAAAAACACAGGATACTGCACTAAATACTAGGTCTTAATTTTCAATAAAAAATATTTAGTATTTCGTTATGGACTTGTAAATAATCTTTTTACCAATTTTTTGTTCTGTTCATCCACTTCTGTCTTTAGTATCCTTCCCATCCTAAGAAGTAAAATCTATCATGTCAAACATTATTTGTTAAAAAATAAAATATATGCTTTTAAATTGTTGTTCATCCACTTATGACCAATACTGTATTATAAAATATACGATCGTCTATTTAAAATAAATAATTTCACGCTTTTGACACATCCTGTATAAATACAAATTTTTTTTCAAATTTGTTTGTGACATTTGTACACTGTTTCTTACTATAAGCCCTTGAAAAAGTGGTAATTAACCACGAAAAGTTGGAACAGAAAATAACCTCGAAAAAACCATAGTGATTTCATTTGCCTGCCTTCTTTCTCTATATTGACTGACTGACAGAGTGCTATAAAAATTACATTAATAAAAATCTTTATAAGATATTTTAATAACCAAGTACTTTACCTATCTAAGACTTTCTTCTATCAGTATTAACTAACAAAATTCCTGAGAAATAAACACTAAATGGATCTCTATGTGAAAATACTTTTCTATGTAACTTTTCATTTCTAAATGAAGAGTAAAGGAAGCTTAACTGACTAACGGGTAAAAAAATTAAGGTTTCTCAATGTGGAATATATATTTCTTTAAGGAGAATCATATTTTTTGAAAAATACCTTTTTCTGGAAAATTCATTTTCTTACTTGTAATGCTGTTACTGCAGTGGCCATCCTGTATATTTTAGAAAAACTATCGAAATATATTTAACCTATATTAAAAGAGCTAAACTAAAGCCGCCCCAATCAAATCATGCTGGTATTCAAGCTTAAAACTAGCAGTTTAATTATTTTATACACTACTAAGCTTGTCTTAAAAAGAGCTATTCGGTGAGCATATTTTGGTCAAAAGGTCAAAAACTACCACATATAAAAAAATTTGCCGGCATTTACCGAAGCCGATTTTCCATAAGGTTTATGCGTCGCTGGGTTTTTACATTGGTGATTGTTTTCTAATTGCTGCTCCCACAGTCTGGTAGGGATTTGCCCTAAAAAGCTTTTTTTTAGAGAGGTGGAACTCCACTAGTAATGAATACAGTCTGTCGAAAACCAGCATCAAGAAAATGGGAAAAATAATACATTTTCTAAATGGATATTGTTTTGAACAAATAACTACGTTGATAGCTAAATTCTAAGATTCTCCACTTTCTGTAATAACATAATGACTCTTTACGAGGGAGTTATTTATTAGAAATTTCAGCAAATGTTTCCAGAATCCTAGATAATGCCAAGTTTTCTCAGCTAAACAGCTGCAATTCCACGTTGGCTGAAAGTGACTTGTTATGCCATTACCTTGTATGGTATTGGGGTAATGTAAACAAACATGATGTAATATGCGGTTACATTTTTTACATTTAATTATCCTAGGTTGTGGATAGGACATATTGCATTAAATATTCAGTTTGGTACATATATATATATATATATATATATATATATATATATATATATATATATATATATATATATATATATATATATATATATATATATATATATATATATATATATATATATATATATATATATATATATATATATATATATATATATATATATATATATATATATATATATATCTATATATGTATATATATATATATATATATATATATATATATATATATATATATATATATATATATATATATATATATATATATATATATATATATATATATATATAATTATTTCAATTTTGGAACATGTTATCACTACATAAAGATCTATTAACCCAACAAACCACAACCATATGAGTCACTTCATAGGCGTAGAACGGGGGTATATGCCCTGCATTTATGACCATATTTTTTACCACTCGGTATATTACTTATTTTTATTAAAAATATTTATAGCTTGGCTTCTTTACTAAAAATTATTACTTTTAGAATGTTTTCATAGGAGCTATCATTTCAGAGTTGTATTCGAGTTAATGTGTCAGAACCCTTTATAGGCCAAGCAATAGAGCAGAAATTTATAATTTGTGACAAAAAACTACCTGAAAAACAACTATGCCATCAATTAAAAAACATTCTACTTGTTCATGCTGCTTCTACATATTTTTAATATATGATTCCTAAATTGAAATGTATTATCATTAAAGTTAGTTCACGGCTTCCTAGCTTTGAAATGAAGATTCATCCTAATTCCTAATCCTAAATTTTATCTAAGTGCTGCCCATTTATCTTAAAGAACTGATTTAAGAGAAAAATTATATAAAGCTTTTTTTCATATTTCGTCAAAGTTTACATGACTGCAAATTTTCGGTACCTGTTTCTGAATCATTTTGTATATATACGTACATACCGTTCGTTTAAAAAAAAATCACTCGGACCCGTAGATTTTTATTTCCCGGGGGAAAGATTCTGCCCATATCACCAGCTTTCTCACTTCCACCCCCTCGAGCTCCGACCCAAAATCCTAAATGGGAATAGGGTGAGTGAGACCTTATTTTAAAGGCAATCAAATTCTCTTTTCAACGCATCTTATTTCTTCAACCATTTTTGAAAAAATAAGGGTAGAACAATAAAAAGAAAAAAATAATTGCTTGTTGAAAAAATCTTGAGATCCGTTGATATTTTTATCGAGAAATAAGTTTTTTTCGCTTATTTTCAACTCCGTCACTTTAAGTTTCCGCAGTGGTAAGCTGCAACCCTTAAAATATTAAATGGGATTAAAGATCAAGTGATACCTCATTTCAAAGATCATTAAATTCTATTTTCAAGGCCTAGCAATTTTAAAAATTAAGTAGGTAGTTAACTAGTTAATAAGTCAACACTGATAAAACTGTAAATTTATATCCATATTTACGTTAATTTTATGTAATGGCATTGTTTTTCTGGAAAAATAATTCTCTTTGAGCTTTTACTTTTACGGTATGGGTATGGTTTAGGTTTACAAAGAAAGATGAGACACAAGATGTAAATTTTGTTTATTCATTGTTCATGATAATAAGAGAGATTTTGTTCAAAACGGACCCGGACATTATGAAGCATTTCTGGTGTCATGGCCCGACATTCATCAATGATTCTCTGACGTAAATCATTTAATTTTTATATGACCCATAGAAAAAAATTTAAGGGGGTTAAGTCAGGTGATCTTACGGGCCACTCTACTTCTCCTTTTCAGCCAATCCATCTACCAGGATACTCCGATATACATATTTACGAACAGCAAGGGTATAATGAGCAGGTGCACCATCTTGTTGAAATGTCAACTCGTTGGCATTGTAATTGTTATTATTTTCAAGCGTTTTTGTCAATGCAGGATCGATTGCGTCTTCTAATAATTGCAGATACATTTCTCCATATAGATTTCCTGGGAGGAAAAAAGGACCAATTAAATAATATCTATAAATTCCAATCCAGACGTTTAATTTCTCAGGATGTTAAGTGTGAACATCATGGAATAGATGTGGATTTTCGTCAGACCAATATCGATAATTGTGACGATTAAAAGTTTAGAAAAAACAAACACTCATCGGAAAAACAAATGTTGAACACTAAGTTCGGATTATTTATTATCCGTTCACTCACAATTTCGCAAAATTTTAAAGGTCTGTCAAAATCATCTTCATTTAATTGTTGTACAAGATGAATTTTGTAGTGGTGAGGTGAAAATTATGTGTCTTTAAAATTCTGCGAATACTCGTACGAGATAGGCCACAAACTAAAGATAGTTGCCTGGTGTTTAATGTAGAGGACCATATTTTCGTGGCCCAAAACAGCAAGTTCCACTGCTTCGTTTCCCACTATCTTTCGATTTGGAGCGATTGGTTTTCGGTTTGCCACTGATCCTGTTTCCCTAAACTTTGCTACCAGTTTTTTAAGTATTTTCGGTAAACATGTTTTTTGATTCATCTGATTAAGTACCTGTGCTGCAGTATTAGCACATTTACCATTTTTATATTAAAGCTCAATCAGCGATACTCTTTCTGCAGTACAATAAACTATTTTAGATCAAAATAAAGTTGTAAATACTCACAGACAAAACCCTACAAGATACTAAATTTAAATAAAAAAGTGTAAATACTCTCTAGCCTCTGCTTCTAATGAAGATGAAAAACTGTAATATTTATAAATTTTTTACACAAACATAAAATCCAACAACAAAAATTATTAAGATTTGACTTATTGCAAAAAGTACTTACTACATTTTTCTTCTAACGATAAAATTGGATTTTAGGTTAACTTTTTTGAGTGACAAATGTAATGAGGAATGTAAAAAATATTTCCTTATTTTTATGTTGGATCTGTTGAAAAGAAAATTTGATGACCATTAAAATGAGAAATCACATGAAGTTTAATCTCATTTAATTTAACGGTTGAAGCACACCCCTGCGTGGGGGTTGAAATGACAGAGTTGAAAATACGCATAAAAGACCCCTTCTTCGAGATAAAAATCACCGGGTTTCAATCGTTTCTTCATCGAGCAAAAACATTGGGAAATCGTTTTTTTTTTCATTGTTCTTCCCTTATTTTCTCAAAAACGGCTGCATCAAATTTGAAAAGCTAAGATGCGTTGAAAAGAGAATTTAATTACATTTAAAATAAGGTACCAGTCGATCCCTATTCCTAATTAAGATTTTGGGGTTGGAGCTCTCAACCCCATAAGGGAGTTAAAGTGACAAGACTGATGATATGTGCAACACTTTTCCCCCGGGAAATAAAAATCTACGGGTCCGAGCAATTTTTTCTAAAACGAATGGTATATGGTTTTGTTTCATTTTGACTGGACCACCTTATATATATATATATATACACATATATATATATATATATATATATATATATATATATATATATATATATATATATATATATATGAATTTATTTTCGGTTCCATTGAAATGCTTTCAAGTTAGTTTTAATAGAATTGTGGAACATATAAGTCGATAAATTTCGTATTGATTTGTCCCGTCATAACTGCAAACAGGAAAAAAGCATAAATAAAAATAACTTTTTAATGCAATTCAGAATGGCAAAAATCAATTTGTTTTCGGGCATTCCGAGAATTTTTAAGGTACGTGGGAGGGTCGCGAAGAAATAAAAAAGAGGAGCTGAGATAATACTAAAGTAATTTGTAGGCTTAAAAATTAGAGAAAACGGTACATTTAATTACCGAAATAAAGAAATAAATGAAAATAAATACTGTCAATTTACAGTAAGACATTTATGCAAAAAAGGTTTTAAGATTTGATGCGTTTTTGGATAAGTCAGAAATTAATACTCCCTGCTTATTTCCACATTTTTTTTTCGATTTTAACACGGCGTGCAAATGATGGTATAATTTAATCTGCCGAACACCCATACCTGTGATAATCTTGGAGCAGGATTAATTCTGCAGGAACTTGTTTTTAAGTAACGCAAAAAAAGATGTATTTGGTAGCTGGCGAACATACGGATAGCAGCTAAATACGTCGTATGGAGCCATTAAATAATCTGTTTTTTGTGAGTTATATTTTACCATATGGGTATCGCATCGTAAAGATTAATTTCATTCTTTTTACTATAATTTAAGAGACTCGATTTTTTTGGTAATAAGCACCAAAAGAATCAAGGAATTATTATCCTCAAAAATAATATTAATAATATATATATATATATATATATATATATATATATATATATATAAATATAGTTTCGCAAATATTTTTCTTGAACCTTCAAATATATATTGTAATTAGGTACTTCTTTTCTTGGGATGCGTGTTCATAAAATTAAAACGATTTTTTAATTATTTGTCATATTTAATTTAATTTGACGTTTCTACAGGTAATTCCATGTCTTTTTCAAAAATGTTTTTATTTTATTTTTCCTAAAACGGATTGCAAAAAATAAATAATAAGATTTTAAAAAATCAAAAATTATCTCAATCAACTAAACAAATGCTGGAAGTGACCCCCGCCTTCTACTTGACATGCTCCGAGTCGATGCAAGATGCTAGAAAACGTCGACCGAATTCCGTACAGCTTTTGCTGTTAGGTTATTTATCTGCATTCAAATTATGTCTTTTAGAGTGTCAATATTATCCGGTTTGCTCAGGTAAACTCTTTCTTTCAGGTATCTCCATAGTAAATAACCCAACGGCGTTAATTCCGGGGATCTTGGTGGATACTCAATTGATCCCGTCGACCAATTCATCGATTTAGAAAAATTTCAATCAAATAAGTTCATAAAACATTAACCCCAAAATGCAGAGGAGCGCCATTTTGCTGAAACTATATCCTTCCATGAGGAACATCTGGAGGAAGTTCGTTAGGAAAAATAACTGCTAGTATCAACTCGAATGTCAAAAAATCTAAATAGCGTTCAGCGGTAAGGTTTCCCTCAAAGAAGTATGGCCCCACAAATCTTTTATTAATTATGCCCACCCACACATTCAGTTTCTGGGGATTCTGAGTATGGGCTTCACATCCACATGTGGTTTATTGTGAGACCAGAAACGATAATTTTGTCTATTAACGACTCCATTCAAGTAGTTTTTTTTAAGAGCTTTTCAATGACCCTCCACAAGATATGGGTTGGCAATTTAAAAATAAAACGTGGGGGTAGCTGGGGGTTACTGGTTAACGACGAATGTCCCCATTTATCATAAAAAAAGTTCCTTTAAAACTAAATCAATATATCTTTACAATGGTTTTCGCCATAATTTAGTCATCAAAGAAATATATATTAACATCATTAATAATTTCTAGTACTAAAAATCAATTTTACATGATAAACGGTTTTATTAATTTACAGCAATAAAATGTTATGTTTTCATAGAAGTTTTCATACACTGTGGAAAAATCATTTCTTTGTCTTTTCCTTAAACTTTAAGTATAAAAGTATTTTCGTAAATTTGCTATAAAATCTTACATCGCTAAAGTAAGGACACGTTTTTTACCGTTTGTCAATTATTCTGCGACAGCAATAAAGCGAATAATGTACCCGCACGTGTATAAGTCATGCTAAAATGACTATTTATTTCTGTCAGTCAACAAATGGCTTTGTACCTGTCGTTAATTATTTTAGTTTTTGAAAGAACACAAAAGTATGTTATGGTGATAAAATACTAAAACCCCTAACTCCAGGATTGAATTCAGGAAGTTCCTGGGGGGATTCCCTCCCTCGGAGCAAAAAAATCCTCCCAGGAGCAGAACTTTGATAAAATAGTTATCAATAATTTTAAAAATAGATATAAAATGTTGGCATAATTTAATTTTTATATATTTATTTATTATAATTTAATTTATTATATATTTAATATAAACTTAAAATTTAAAAAAAAATTAAGAATTTTGAAATACAGGTATAAATACAGACAATTATAATTTTACCCAAAACATGATAAACCTGCCATGTTTTCATGACTGGTACATTTTCTTGGATTTACATCAACCATCACCAAGAGTTTTCATAAAAACTATTTTCGCTTGATAATTTTTAGGTACGCCAGTACACAAAAAATAATTATAAATATTATTACTTAGTAGAGAAGAACTGACGTCGATTGACAGCGTAACTATAACTTAATGAGAAACTTATACTGGTCATCAAAAAATGTATCAACTACAATGCAGTGAATGTTAACAGTAACACTATCTAAACAATTAAGAGATTAAACTATTCGGTGGTATCATTACTTCATTAAATATCTGACATTGGCTGCGACAGATTGCCTAACTACCTAAATAAAGTCCCAACATAGTAAAAAATCGGTAAATATCCTTTACCTCGAACTTCCCTCGTTATGAATATTTAGTTCACTACATAGTTATTTAGGAATACATATATACTGTCTTTGCCAACATTTTTATTGGGCGCCATTTTGTTCCATCATATTGGACTTTTATTAAAATATTACTAATTCATCCCCATATGAATCCTAATGTTTGACTAAAATTTGAAGTCAATCTGATGAGCAGCTTTTAAGCGATGCCGCGAACTGACAGACAGACAGAAAACCGACAGACGGACCGACGAAATGGTTAAAACATATTTTTTTGGCATCTAAGGACGCTAAAACGTGAAGATATGTAAAACATGAGAGGGTGTTTTTTTCAAGATTACAAACATTTTATTTGGCCGCCATTTTGTTCTGCCATCTTGAATGAGTACCACAGTTTTACTAGTTCATATCAATACTACAATTAGTTATAGCACACAATTTGAAATCAATTCTTTAAATAGTTTTTTTAGGCTGAATTTTTAAATATTTTAGTTCCGCCATAATACATACAAAATTTGAGATAAAATGAATAAGTAGTCTTTTAGTAATAATTCGTTTAAGATTCCACTAGGCCGCCATTTTCTTTTGCCATATTGGATTTTTACCAAAATGTTACCTGGTCATCCCCATATGACCCTTCATTTTTGGCCAAAATTTAAAGACAATGGGTAAGTATTTTTTAGCTATGCCGCGAACAGACAGACAGAAAGACGGAATTGAGAACATGTTTTTCGGCATATAGGGACCCTGAAAAGTAAGGATCTAAAAACAGCTCGGAGGGTGATTTTTTAAGATTACGATACTTACCTTTTATGAGGGAAGTAAAAATGATTTTTATGTATATACTGGTACAATATACTATAATATGAACAGAAATAATTTAACGAAAGAAGAGGCCACAATTAATTGTTTTTGTGATTTTTATTTATATGCCCCAATAGTTTGGTTAAAAACGATTAAGGGGAGCTACTAAGGTTGATAAATTCCACAAAAGATGTTAGTTAAGGGAGCTGAAATTAAAAACTTGTAGTATTTAATATTATATATGTGGGCCGCTAAATTCTGGGGAGCGAGTTACTGATACTCTTAAGAATTTCCTACGTTTGAAAAGACCAATGTGCTATGGTAAGGATGGGAAACATTTTTTTTACAATGGGCGAACTAATTTCCAGATCTGTGATAAAATCATGACATGTAAAACTTATATCAACATAAACCAAATTGTTATTTACATTTTAAATTAATCTGGAAGCTAACTGTAGGTTACTTGAACACAATATGCGTCCTCACTGGGCTAACATTACATTAAAAAAAGCTAAAAACAAACAATATTGTTCACTTGTCTTGACCTTCTTATTTCCTATCACGCTGAAAAAAATTCTTTTACTGGACTGGTAATTTCCCTGGCAATTAAACTAATATGAATATTAAAATCGAACACAAAAGGAAAAGGTATCTGTAAAAGTTAGAGATAAATAAAAGAACTGAGACCACTTGTCCCTACAATAAAAGAGAATTGATAATTTTCCTGGTTTCTTGATCAAGATGCGTGATATGCTACAAATCTGAAAAACTCATTAGGGCTCCGCTAAATCGCATTTATATAGCCTTTTTATTTATGTGTACTAAGTTAAGGGTAAGCTTATGCCAAACAATCAAACATTTTATTAAATACGCTAACATGTTTTGGCGAATTCTATTTTTCTTTTGAATTAAAGAGAAAATTTAAAATAAATCAAAATAATAATAATAACACCCCCAAATGGTCCAAACTTTGTTTGTATTCTATATAGTTGAAATTCATCAAGAGATTTCCGCGTAGCTCAACGCCCAGAGTTGCCAGTCTGCGTCGACTGGTTAAATTCGTGTTTATAGATCGGTTTTACGCTATTATCCTACAATCCTACGTGCCTCTTGAAATCAGAATTTTTATATTGTACTTCTAAGCAGATAGATCTAGAGTACGGATTTGGTAACACCGAGCAAAATATTGTTGCATGCGTACTAACTAAACGGAGACGGGAGCAATTGATATGGTTAACTTAATTTTACCTGATGAGCTCTCTGTTCAATGTATACTCGGTCTTTAATAATATAAAAAAATCGGTAAATTTCCCTCACTCGGAACTTCCCTCGTTATGAATCTTTCCTTTTATTAGGAATAGTTCAGTACATAGTCATTTAGTGACACATATGTACGGTATTTACCATCATATTGGATTCCTACCAACATTTTACCAGTTTCTACCAATGCCACACTTGATTTTTGGGCATAATTTAAAATACATTCAATAAGTAGTTTTTACATTAACACACATTGCCATTTTGTTACGTCATGTCGAATTCGTACCATTTTATCCCTATATCACATTTAATTTTTCTGCAAAATTTAATGTCAATAGAATAAGATTTTTTCACGTTGATTTTTTAAAACATTTATTTGGCCACCATTTTGTTCCGCCATTTTGAATTAGTACCACGGTTTTACTAGTTCATCCGTATACCGCAATTACTTATGGCACACAATTTGAAATCAGTCCATTAAGTAGTTTTTTTAGGCTGAATTTTTAAATATTTTACTAAGCCGCCATCTTGGATTCGCACCAAAATTTTACCAGTTGATTCCTACATAATACTTGAAATTGGATAAGTAGTTTTTTAGTAATAATTTTTTTAACATTTCACTAGGCCGCCATTTTTTTTTGCCATATATTGAATTTTTACCAAAATGTCACCAGGTCATCCCCATATGACCCTTAATTTTTGATTAAAATTCGAAGTCAATCGGGTAAGTAGTTTTTTAGCTATGCCGCAAACAGACAGACCGACGGAATTGAGAAAACATGTTTTTCGACACCTCGGGACCCTGAAACGGAAAGATCTGAAAAATCTGAAAAAATCTCGGACGGTAATTTTTCACGATTACAATTCTAAGCGAGAATTGTTGTAGATATTGAATTTTTAAAATTATAGTAAAATTGACTGTTGTAATTTAAGATGTGCGCTTCACAATTCATTTGGATTTTTGAGCTGTATTTTTTCCAGAAAATTGGCATAAGATTCTTTAAAATAACATTACGAACATACGTTTACCCTTAAAATTGGAGCTGTTTTATTTGTTAAGCAATTTTGTAACGAATTTTATGAAATCTCTTTAAAATAAATTTGATGGTTTTTTGTCCAAAATATATAAATTTCACATAAAATCTCTTCCCTCTCCCTAGAGGAAGCTCTCTGATTTCAACACTGCTAAAGTCTGTCTCGGACGGCTACCTTTTATACGGCTGTCTTAAGATTTGATACAGTTGGCTTCTTACCGGAACACGTCTTAATTTTTAAGGCCTTCTTGGCGTTAAGTCGTCTTATTCAAATGAGACCGCTAAGCAAATAAATACGCATACAGGATCAGTCATCCAGATAACGAAGGCGTAACGAACGGTAATATGGGCAGGAGCGGGTTGATGAGGCAAAACTTGAGCATCATGTTATTTTTTTACGTCAAAATTAAAATATATAATTATTTTATAATACTTTATTCAAAACTCGTTTCTTTTTTAAATTTATAAATAAGTTTATCGACTTACCAGGGTGTTTTAACCTTTTTGTACCTATATGTATCTTATATGACGAAAATATAAATTTAGACATATAAACAAATAAATAAATAACGACGAATTTTTTTTACATACAATGCATTATTTAACATAGTATTTATAAATGCGTACAAAAAAACCATTATTCCCGAATTCGTTGCCATCTAGAGGCGATGTCTGGTGGAGCTACTCATACTCAACCCCCCAAATGACACAAAAATAAACAAATTATGTAATTATATTACAAAGGGAACTTCAACACCACCCAAATGCACGGCCGCAAGTTCAAAGATTATATTATGTATTTACTGCTTGCTAATTAATTATTCTTTTAATTTATATTTAAATTTGTTAATATTGAAAATTCTATAAGTGTGCGGTAATGAAATGTAGAAAGATATAGCTTGAAAAGTAAAGCTTTTTGAAAACAGAGCTATTCTGTGCTACGGCATTACAAACCTATCATTACTTCTGGTTACCCCAGAATGAATATTGGACTGACGTTTAAACAGTTTTTTAAAGCATGGAGATCCGCAGGATCATTTATAATTTTATGTTTTAAAACACCCAAATGTTCCATTATTCTATTTTCCAAAATTAGACGTTTAACTTCTTTTATTTTAAATGTGACAAGTTCAAATATTCTAATACCATATACTGGGTGATTCAAGGTCGATGCTAGGTAAGATGTTTACGGAAAACGGGTGATAGGATTGTTCTGAAAATATGGTTCCTTGGGTAAACGAAGTGTTGCTTCTACCTAAAAGTCATAGCATTTTTGTTATATTAAATAGAACACCATATATACCGCATATTGTTACTTTTTCGGAATGGTTGATAAATTCTAAATATTTTCCTTTCATAATTTCCTATACCCATATATATCGAAATATTAATTAATGTTTAACTTACACGATGAAAAACATGACCTTAATTAAACTTTGATTTTTCCTTACTTTTACTTCATAGAAAAGTGATATTTAGGTAGTGGTTTAAGTAAGTCTAGGGTATTTAGTTTCAATATGCAAATCGAATCGATATCATACAGGGTAATCTAAAATTATTGCTAACTTTATTACTTATAAAAGACGACAAAAATACGTTTTTCCTAATAGAACACCCTGTATATTATTTTAAAAACTGAAAGACAATTAAATTTGCTTATAAATGATATAGCATGTTCCTTTACCTAAAGTGTCAGGTTTTTCTAAAAAAATAGGTAGCCATGATAGTTCGTTGCTAGGAGTCCCAAAAATTTCCCAAACGACAATTTAGTTGTTAGTCGCCTTTTGCAAAAATTGTAATAAAGACTGCGCATACAAAGCAACATTCGACTAAGTGCCATTTTTTGCATAATATCTAAAATTTATATGTATTTTTGGGTAAATTTTTACACAGTTTAATGTATGACAATATTTCGCAACACTCGCCAAAAAGTGGATCTATTAAATAATAAACCGATTTTTAAGAAGAAGTTAAAGTTAAAACATTTTCCAAAAAAAAACAATTTGGTGCTTGGTCTGGTGAAGTAGGACGTGCTCCAATTTTATTTTAATTCTTAAACACTTTCGGACTAGACAGACCGTGAGCACCTAAATTTACAATTTCTTGTTATTTTTCAAGAAAAACTAACCCAAACAAACAAAATTGCCTGAACAATAATACGTCGGTCGCGAATTGGACATAATAGACTTACCCAGAAATATTAAAATTATTGAAAAGAATTGTGACAGTTAAACGCATTCTAACAACGTCTCAAATAAAGCCCTCAAAGATAGAACAACAAAATAGAAACTGACTAAAGAGCCATTCTAATCAAAAGCCCAGTTTAATACAATTTTTAAAAGTTTGCAGAGTTTATACCCAAGTTTAATATAATACTTTAGTATTTTTAACCTACTGCTTATGACTTATCTTATTCTAACTGTGAAAAAAAAATAATTCATAGAAGCTATAAAATTTCGGCTAATTAAACATATTGTCAAATCCTCCCAGACTATAGTAAATTTTAATTTAAATTAATAGTTTGCTCAGATTATTAATTGAAACCAATTGTTTAAAACATAATGTAAACTATCTAACCAAAATATAAACTCATTACACTTGAACTTGAAATAAAACTACCGATTGTAAGCAAGTTTTCTGATATAAATAACGACGCGATCTCACTCCCTGGCAGACTTCGCTTGGGTCTCATTTCCCACCTTTAGCTATATCAAAACTACCTCAAATTGCCTGGTTTGGGAAAAACATTTCGAACACCTTATCCCAATATCATGCCTTTTCTCTTAGAGCTTCCGCAAAGTACCTCGTTTGGAAAATGCTCTCTGGGGGAACCCTCCTTTGTTTGCGTGAAAATATAGACAACAGACACGTTTTATTTCTGTTAAGGAATATCGAATTTTCCATACGTTATCCCCAGGAGCCACTTGTAAAGTAGAAGTCCCGGGTATCGATCCAGGTCCTTCTCGCAGGACGAGGCATGTTTAGGAGGGAGCATGTGTCAAATTCCTTCCAGACTATAGTAAATTTAAGTCATAGTTTGCTCAGATTATTAATTGAAACCAATTATTTAAAACAAAATGTAAACTATCTAATCAAAATATAAACTCATTACACTTGAACTTGAAATAAAACTGCCGATTGTAAGCAAATTTTCTGATATAAATAACGACGCGATATCACGCACTGGCAGACTTGGCTTGAATCTCATTTCCTACCTTTAGTTATATCGAAACTACCGCCAATTGCCTCGTTTGAGAAAAGCATTTTGAATAGCCACTTTATCCCAATTTCATACCTTTCTCTCAGAGCTTCCGCAAAATACTTCGTTTGGAAAATGCTCTCTGGGGGAACCCTCCTTAAACCAGTCTATATCCCTTACCTTAAGGAAACATATTTGCTCAACTCATATTGGTTGTTAAAGATCACTAGAAGCTCGTGTTATTCCTATAATTTCTGTAAATATTTGAAGGCAGTATAGAAGCCCCGCTTACGGAGACCCCCCAAGAGTATGAAGAGAATGCGCACCCTATTGATCTGGTATACGAGTTTAACTGGGACAATATAGTTTATAACTTGTTTTCTAAATACGGCAATAATAAAATGCGGGACACGAAAGAAAACCGGGCGGTCCTTAAAATAAAGGTTCATAGTCTTAGGCAAGCGGAAACGTAAAATTTGTGTACGCAAATAAATTTTATGTTATTTTATTTGTTGTAATAGTTTGCCGCTTCACCTACAAAGTGCTCCAGCTAAGCGGCACGGAAAATTGAACCAGGATTTAGTAAATTTCGCACTGGTCCACTTGTAATTGGGATGTGTCTAGAATCTCCATGCACTTGCCGCTAGTAGGTTCTAGCAATTTCCAGTGGCGCCTATACATTTGGAGCATTTGTTTTCATTTCTATATAAATGCGTTGCGTTGAATTTGAATTATTATTTAGAAGTAACGATGGCGAGCAAAAGAGTAAAAACAATTCGAAGCGGTGCACGTGAAGGTATTGCGAGTGTTATAGAGGCCTGTACTAGAGAAGCTGAAAATAATAGTTTGACTATTCCAATTCAAAATCGAATAGAACGCGCTGCATTTTACACTGGTGTTTCGGAAAGTAGTGTAAGAAAAATTCAAAGAGAACATAATGATCGCTCATGTTCTACTTTACCTTTAAAATCTCCTGGTAAAAAGAGACTCCGATTATCATACAAAAATAAAATTGACGAAGGTGATTTTCAAGTAATTCGACGAACAATAGAGGATTTTTATTTAAACTTGAGGAAGGTTCCGACCTGCAAACCCCTAATTCGTGCTGTAAAGAACAAAATAGATGTTTCGTACGAGTATAAAATCTTAAATCGGCTTTTATGATCAAATGGTTTTGTTTGGCGCAAGTGTCAAAATAAACGAAAATTGCTCATTGAGAGACCAAATATTTTTCACTGGCGGGTGAAATATCTGTCAACTGTAAGGCAATATAGGCAAGAAGGACGCAATATTGTGTATCTAGACGAAACCTGGGTAGAAAATGATATGAGAGCGAACCAATGCTAGCAAAGTGAAAGTGTTACAGGTGTTGTTCAGGGAATCCGCTCTAGTAGTCGCTTTATTATAGTTCATGCTGGTTCAGAAGCCGGATTTGTTTTAGGTGCTGCTTTAGTTTTTCACTCGGAACTAACAACTGGAGACTATCATGGGCAGACGAATAAAGATAATTTTAAAACGTGGTTGCTCGAGAAGCTTCTACCTAACATTCCTCCCAAATCAGTCGTGATAATGAATAATGCGTCTTATCATTCTCACGTAGAAGATAAAGTGCCAACTAAATACTCTACAAAAGCTCATATGATATCGCGGCTTAAATCGAACTTGTATCTGATCCAACATGGAGAAAATATCAATTATAGGAAGTAATATCAGCCAACAAGCCTAGAGAAAAAAAGTATAAAATTGACGCTCTTTTACGTAACCTCGATCATACACCTTTAAGGCTGCCTCCATAGATGTGCGACCTCAACCCTATTGAACTTGCATGGGCAGGAGTAAAAAACTATATTGGAGAGATGTTTCGTACGAGTATAAAATCTTAAATCGGCTTTTATGATCAAATGGTTTTGTTTGGCGCAAGTGCCAAAATAAATGAAAATTGCTCATTGAGAGACCAAATATTTTTCACTGGCCGGTGAAATATCTATCAACTGTAAGGCAATATAGGCAAGAAGGACGCAATATTGTGTATCTAGACGAAACCTGGGTAGATAATGATATGAGAGCGAACCAATGCTGGCAAAGTGAAAGTGTTACAGGTGTTGTTCAGGGAATCCGCTCTAGTGGTCGCTTTATTATAGTTCATGCTGGTTCAGAAGCCGGATTTGTTTTAGGTGCTGCTTTAGTTTTTCACTCGGGACTAACAACTGGAGACTATCATGGGCAGACGAATAAAGATAATTTTGAAACGTGGTTGCTCGAGAAGCTTCTACCTAACATTCCTCCCAAAGCAGTCGTGGTAATGAATAATGCGTCTTATCATTCTCACGTAGAAGATAAAGTGCCAACTAAATACTCTACAAAAGCTCATATGATATCGCGGCTTAAATCGAACTTGTATCTGATCCAACATGGAGAAAATATCAATTATAGGAAGTAATATCAGGCAACAAGCCTAGAAAAAAAGTATAAAATTGACGCTCTTTTACGTAACCTCGGTCATACACCTTTAAGGCTGCCTCCATAGATGTGCGACCTCAGCCCTATTGAACTTGCATGGGCAGGAGTAAAAAACTATAATGGAGAGCGCAACACCGGTGAACTTTCAATTAAAAATTTAAATAAAATAACATTAGAAGCGATTGACTCAATATCGGCTGAACATTGGAAATCGTATGTTAAACATGTTCGTTCTATTGAAAATAAATACTGGGAAGTAGATGGCAAAATTGAAACGGTTATTGATGATTTAGTTATCAAACTGGGATCTTCAAGTAGTGACGACGAAACCTCATCATTTTCAGAGATTAGAAGGAATCGAACCATTAGAATCACAGCCGTCAACCCCAAAAATGGCTTAGTTTTTTTATATATTTTTTAAAACTGTTCATAAAGTAGCTGTCAATAAACTGCTTCAAAATAATTAACCTAAAGAACCTTTTTAAGAAAAAAGTTTAATATGAACCTAAAAGCCTTAACTTTGGAGATTTTTTTTTAAATCCCAATTCTGATGCTATTATAGATAAATAACTGTGAAATTTGATACATGTCTTTTATGCATAAAAGTGCATTTTTTATTAACAATCAATTTTTGAAATTTCTACCAATGGCGTGCAATGTAATTAACCTGGGTAAATCCATATGCTCCTTAATGCATAGAAGACGTGTATCAAATTTCATGCAGTTATCTACAATAGCATCAGAATTGGGATGAAAAAAAATTTTTTATTTTTAAACTTTACCATACTGTATCTCAAAATTTAAGACTTTTAGGACATAAAAACACCCCCTTTAACATCAGCACGCAATTAGGAAACGCCCTGTATAGTACTTCACAATGACGGCCCCTGTATAAAGTAATATGACAAACGGAGACAGACGGCCGCTTTTGGCATACCCGAGTAGCCCAAAGTCTAACTGCATAAATTAAAATTTTGATAAATCTCGTTGACTGGATCTGATGCTGGCTGCCCTTGTAAAATCTGGACTTGTAAATCGTGTATCACTATACTGGGTGGTCCAATAATAGTGGACGTAGGCAGTAGCCCGGGAACCGTTAATGACAGAACTCAAGAAAAAATATATTTATAGGTAAGTCGATCAAGAAAAATGAAAATTAAATAATTTTAAAATTCGAAAGTTCGCCGTTTTTAGATATAGAAGTGCGGTACAAGAAAGAAAACAGGCAAATATTAGATAAAGGTTCATTAAGCATAGTTACATTTTTTAATTGTCCTAAGTGCGTATAGTCAAAAAGTAGTGCCATATTATTTAAAGAACGACGGGACACCACTGGTTTAAAGAGATTTCTTGGTCAACCTTCCTAAACCGATTGAATCCGCCCGGTTTTCTTTCGTGTCCCGCACTTTATCAATTCTTTATATTGGACGAAAAGAAGACTGTTTAATTTCAAAAATATCCTTAATTTAGCTGAATAAAGAGAGAAATAATTTATAAATCATGTCCAACTATATGTTATAGTATGTATTAACTTTTTGTACTCCTATTATATTAAAAAAAAATAGCAAATGGAATTTTACTTGATAAAAGTTATATGGATATATATTTACCTACGCGGACCCTCCGTTTTGCCTTAATCCACAGCTGTATAATGCATGTAAAAGTTCGCAGATTATAATATACACATCTCAACTGAATTCGACGTGTATACGTTGCGTATTGATCTTTATATAATTGACAAGAAGATGGTATAAGGTTTGATCCAGAGCATCGAATCGAAACAGGTGCAATTGACATCGCTGAAATGCTGGAAGTAATCTCTGGGCAAGAGCGCGCCGCTTTTCAACATAATACATGACCGATTCCACTTAACCGGGTCCTTGATTTCCGGTCTGGCTTTTTATATGACCCCTGACACGACTGTGACACCTATGACACGTTATCAATACATCAATAACGCACATTTTACGCGTAATTAATTATCCAGTTGAAGCTTTTATTAAATTAAACGCTGAACGATACTCTCGTGCCAGTTTAATAATATCTGTTCATCGTGTACCGAAAAATGCTGCTTGAATTAATTTTGATTTATAATAAATGAGGTTTTGCTTTAGACCCTTTTTTAAACGTGAGAATTTGCAGGGACGTTAACGGTCATTAAATAAACATGTTATTAATATGTCTAGTATAGCTTAAGGTTTAAATATCATTTTTCGAAGCTTCTGTGCTTAAAAGCGGTTATGGAATCGAAACATATAAATTAGGTTTAGAATAAAGCAGCACAAGACAAAAAATGTTAAACTGTTTAAAGGGAACTACAAAACCGAGTACCACTCATCGAAGAGCTCGTCGAAAATACCCTCGACTACACCAAATCATATGCAGTGAAACAGTTTTTATTTTCTTCATTTAACCTTTACCAAATGGTATTATATCTCACTTTTTAACGATTGGATGTTAACTTAATTCATTAACAAATTAAAACTTAAACCAGATCATTCCAAAAATGGACCGTACGGAAGATTCACAAGTCATCACCTTATTTATTACTAAATTATACCTTCAGTTGTGGGCTAAAAGAAAAATAACATTTTTATTGTCAATAATAAGATATTGCATACTAAACATCGAATAAAAACCGTGTACCTTCCAAAAACGTATCTTTTAAATGACATTAAATATTTTTAGGTCTGAGACGCCACAAGGAATGTCTGCATATGAAGTAATTAAAAATATTTTCCAAATTAAAGTGACCGAGTGACAAATCATGTGTATAAAATGCATTCTGTAAAAATGAGCATACGAATCATGGTCACAGACCACAGCGTTAGGAGTAAAATTCTCGTTTTAAATTACTTCGGATAAAAAGTTATGTAATAAAATTAGAAAACATTATTTCTATTTACACAATAAACCAATTATTATTATTACACAACTTTATAAAACTGCTCAAAAATTGAAGATTAGTTGCACGTTTCACTTAAAGCTTGCCATTTTGTAGTTTTAGGTTTATTGACGATTGTCGTATATACAAAATTTTATTAAATCAGTATACATACGGATTATTTAAGAACGATTTTTAAATGTTGCTAATGATACGTCAACTCTTTGACTGACCGATTATAAGACAAGGAGTCCGCCACCAAACGTGATGTATATTGAACATACTGCCTTGCCATGCAAAACCATTATAAAATACCTGTGAATTAATTTAGACAGGAAGCTTATATGGAAGGATCACATACAAAATCTAATCGAAAGAGCTGAAAATGGTAAAAACGCTGTTTTTAGCCATCATATGTGAGGAGCAGACCGTAATATTTGTTATATTCTGCAAATCCTTCATTCCATAATATTCGATTACCCATTATCTGATGGATCAGCTGCCAAAACACATCTAAAAAAACTGGAAACAAATAAAAATCAAATATCTTCGTAAAAATGCAGCACCTTAAACAACACACCTATAAATGTTCTCGAAGCCGACATTAAGAAAGAACTTTCTAACGGACCAAATTTTTACTTAGACTTATTTTCAAAAACAACTCATTCAGTTAATAAGATAAACATGTCGAGTATATTTGGTTATACCCACATATACTGGAGAATCAAAAAAAACTCCCTCTTTTAGTTTTAATCTATTCTTGGATAACCTAAATAAAAGATATCAATCTGCAATACAACCTTTCAATCAGTTAAGTCTCTCTAATGCAACTCAGATTCCCAAAGTTATTCTTTCACAAAAAAGCAAGTGGTTCAAATAAAACTCTTTTAATACCTAGTTCTTGCTAGGGAGTTCTGATGGTCCTTATCCTTCTCTCGGTGTTTTACTTCCTTCGTGGAAAAGGGGAAGTATTCTGCCGTGCTAAGCCTAACCCCCGTATTTGAAAAAAATTGAAAAATGAGATTTTTTTGCATATTAAAATATTGTAAATTTCAAAATTTCCTATGTTAAATTACCGTATCTGAACCAGAAATATATAAAATCGAATAATATTAAAACCGTATTTGAAAATAACTTAACAGTACGAAAGCTAAACCCAGTATTTTCGGTTTACTAACGCTGCTCTACCATTCTCAATCAGATACGGGTATTTTGCCTCGCAACTTTCAATACGTGCTTAACGCGTAGGATTTCGACCTGTTGAATCCTGAGACTTATCGCTAACGCACGCTTTTTTAGTTTGTTGATAACTTTCTTTCGTCGTGGTGTTCTTCTAAAATATTGCAAGAAATATTATTTTAGAGTAAATTAAATTGTAGAATTTAAGTTATTATAAAAAAATGAGTTCGTGGAGTACCGGGAGTAGAGGAAAGACATTAGTTTCCCTGGCTACGACCTCAAAAGTGCTTCCAGTGTTATCAGGGGATGAGTTTTTCTTGGGTAACCTGGATTAGAGTTATAATAATGATCTAAATAACGTTAATAATAATAGTGATGCAAAATTTATAAAAATTACCCGAGAGTTGCGTTATAAATAGTCAATCGCAACTGAATAATATTACATGCCTGGACTCAGGTGTTATTAATAGTAAGTAAAAATGTGGTTTTAAGTCTTTTTATTTTTTATTATTGTTACGTTTAAAATTATAACTTAGTACATATATATAAGCTGCATAATTATTAATTTCAGGTGCAGAAGAATGCTGTTACAGGGATGCTATAAATGATGATTATCAACTAAAAGATTTATCAAATAATAAAGTTTATCAAAAATCTCTAAACGTGAAAGATATTATCTGTCTCGGTAAGTGACTGAATGTCAATTAATATTATCAAACAAATTTGGCTTTTTAGTTTGTTACTCTTAATCTATCAAACTAAAATGTTTTTGACGACGCGACGTTACCACATATACAGACAAGTAGAATTAACATTGACATTTAAAATTAGGCACGCTGTGTATTTCTGAAGTATCAATTGATCATAGCGAGAAGAGAAACAAACATTTCATTAAAGTCTTTTGCAAAACGTAAAAGTAATATTCGCATATTATTGAGAATTTAAAAATTAAAAACAGCCTTCCTGTAAAGTGCAAGTAAATCCTTATGAATAAATTCCTACAGATCAACTTTAATTTGATATTTACTTCCATAGACCCTAGTGACGTAACAATAATAAATAGATTTTTTAAAGGTATTTCCGATATCTTTCCACCAAACCTTAAATATGCATTCACATGAAATCCTGATCCAATTTTAAGACATTTAAGAACGGTATTCCACAAGTATAGAGAATTTATCAACATAAACTTTTTACTCTTAAGGCGTTAACATTTGCCAGTAGAGTGCAGCCTCTTTCTCTCACAAAAATTGAGAATATTAGAAGATATAATTGAAATTAAAGTTCCTGACAGATTAAAAATATCTAGATCCAGTAGAATATACCTATACTCATTATTCCTTACTTTAAAGTAAGATCACAGTTACGTGTGGCATCCTTAAAAACTTTTACTTTTAAAAAGCCAATTCACGCTGCCTCTTTACAGCCTATTAGCTATTGCATCAAGAAAACATCATCTTTAGGAGGCATAGACACATCCATATTTTCATCTCATAGTGTGCGTCGGGCATCAACTTCTGCAACTTACAGAACATATGTAAATGTAGAACAAATAAAGAATCCCGCAAGTTGGACACCCCGCCTCTAAAAAATTTTTTTAAATTCTACAATAGACCCGTAAAAGATCCAAACGACATATTTGCTAGCACTCTAAGTAGTAAGAGACGTAAAACTATAACCTTTTCAGTTGGTCAATTAAATCAACTTATAATTAAAACATATAGTTAAGTATTATTATGTATACTATATTATAATCTTTATATTATGGATTTTTTGTTGTTGTTTTTTTTCAGTATTAGGACGTTAATTAGGTCCTGTAACTACATAAGTAACTTGTCTGAGTTCCTGATTATATAACGTAAAAGTTATTAGGAAAATCGCTTTTTTTTACTTGTAACAACTACACTGTAATAATTATATCAAAGACGAGCAACAGAAAATCTAACGATTAATCGGTAATGATGATTAATCGTAATTTCCTAGCTTGTCTCTGGATATAATTATTATCCAACCCACCTTGATATAGATACCCTATTTGACAAGCGATTTTCCGTAGTGACATTTCGACGGAATGACGCAAGAGATCGGTAGTTGAGAATATCAGGCGGGAAGATGAATCATTATAATTGTAAATTCTAAAAAGATTCGAGCTGGTAACTACACTGTAATAATTACATTACGGACAAGCTAGAAAAATTACAATTAATCATTCACACAAGAAAGTCGATTTAATTTAAAGATTAATTATCCAGTGCTCTTTGGTCCAGGTTTTGCTATTCTTCTACCGCAGAAATACGAAGCTGCTTTCGTCGACACCACACCGCTCTTTTTGGTAGATCTCAGCACGCTAATTCAATACATGTCTGGTGAAGTAGCAAGCTATCCCGTCTTTCAATTTGGACTTCCCAAATACTCCGGGACAATGCGGGCATTATAGTCTTGCAATATGAATTCCTGGCCTATTTTGATAAAACCGCTTTATTTCGTAGATGTTAATATGCCTTTGATAGGAAGCAATGACGTCCGCCAATCATACCAGCCCAGCACATGATTGAACCTCCTCCTTGTTAAACGTGAGGCACTGCATGTGCCAGCCATTTGACTTCACTTGGTTCTCTCCAAACGTGTCTACGATTGTTATCTGGAGAAAGACATATGCTAGCTTTATCAGTAAAAAGGACATGACGCCGTCATTAAGATTCCAATTTTCGAAATCTCGAGCCCACCCTGTACTCGTCGGCACGCTGTTGTGAGGTACGCTATGATGCTCTCCACGGACGTTTTCATTGAAGATTGCCTCTACTGAAGATTAACTCTTACAGTCTTACACAGATGTCCCAGTAGCTTGAAACAACGGCCTTTGAAACCCAGTAGCATTAATTTCTCGATTTCTTCGAGCGATAACACTCAAATGGCGATTTTCATTTGGGGACATTGAGTGCATCTTTTACATTTCCAGTATTCGAAAAACGATTCCAAGTTCGGACAAGATCACTAAGGTGTCTTTGAACTTCTTCCGCAGCTCTAACAGAAAGAATGCTGTGTGGAGCAAAAACACTATCCTCCAACGAGTAGCTGTGGGAATAGGGTCTCTGTTAAATTGTAAGTAACATTTCACTAAATTTAACAATATTAGAAGTATCCAAAAGAACTAATAAAATTATGAATATTTGATACATTGTGAATTGGAACTCAAAAAAATTTGGAAACAAATTAAAATTCCTAAACCTTTATTTACTACACCAGTACTGAAACATTCAAAGTTGAAGATAATCTATATTTTCATTTGGCGATAAGTATTTGCATTTAAAAATACATGGTGGTGCAATAACTAAAACTACCAACTTTCCTAAATGGTTCAGTCCAGATCTGAAAGACCTTGTGTGTCAGAAAAAACTGCACGCAAGAAATAAATGCAATCTGGAAGACATGCAGACTATGAGAGTTTCGCAGACCTTAGAGCTTTATGTAAAATTGAAACAAAACGGTGCTATAACTTGTATTTGACCGAAGACTCATTTAACTCTAATCCAAGATATTTCTGGAAATTTATAAATGATAAGAGTGTGCTAAATGGTTTACCTAGTGGTGATATTACTGCATAAAATAAAGAAGAGATTTCAAATTTGTTTGCGAAACACTTTGTCAGTGTCTATGATAATTCCAATTGTGCAATTCCCAAACTCACTTTCAACCCCTTTGGTAATATAAGGCTACAGAGATTTCTTTTGCTGATGTCTTCTCTAAGATCCAAGCTTTACCAAACAGATCAAGTAGCAGTCCTGATAGATCCTAACACATTATAAAAAAATGTTGTTTTATTATTTAGTACCACTGCTTTATATATTTAACCGATGATTTGGAAAATTGTACATTTCCGGTTAAATGGAAACACAGCTTTGTTATTCCTATCTTCAAGTCTGGTGCTGTTGAATACGTTAAAAATAATAGGGGAGTCGGAATATAATCTGCCATGTCAAAACTATTTGACAGTCTTGCGTACTATCAGTTAAGCTGTGCCGCAGGAGTATGTGTGTGACCTTCAATTTGGGTTTTGCAAGGGAAGATGCACGGTCAAAAATTTGGTTACTTATGATGTTTTCTTGTTGGAGGCCCTGGAGAGAGGTAAGAGAGGTAGATGCAGTCTATACTGACTTCTCCAAGGCTTTGGACGGGGTGAATTTCAAAATTCTGTTGGCTAAGCTGGCACACCTGGGTTTCTCGGAGGGATTGGTGTTGTGGTTGGAAAGCTTTTTGACGGGAATATATCCACTATCTTTGTGCCTCAGGGGTCCCGCTCGCCCTTCTGTTTATACTATTTGTGAATGACATAACTAAGCGTAATATTAACTCTCAGGCACTAATGTTTGCTGATGACCTAAAAATTTACAAGGTGATTGAACGTGAGAGCCATGCAGTGGAGCTCCAGAGTGATCTTAACGCACTTTGGCAGTGGACAAAAGACAACCATCTATTTTTCAATATAAGCAAGTGCTGCTTTATAAGTTTTGGGTCAGGACAAGATACCCCACTGCACAGACTAAGCAATGAAGATTTGTCTTATTCTAACAGTGTTAAAGATCTTGGTGTTTGGATGGATGAAAGGCTGACTTTTGTTGAGCATGTTTCTAAAGTGAGTTTAAGGGGTTCTCCAATGTCAGGTTTTGTGTTCAGAAATTGTTTTCATTTCTCAATTGACACTATTAAGCTGATTTACTGCTCACTTGTCCGTTCAGGTTTGGAGTATGCGGCGGTCGTTTGGTCTCCATTTTATCAGGCCCACAAGGACATGTTAGAAGGAGTCCAAAACAAATTTTTGAGATTTGCTGCATTCAAGTTAAATACTAACATGATGGATTATCACAGAACTAATATGAGACTTCTGCTACAGTTAAGATCGTTATAGAATAGGTGTCTATTGTTTGACATGTTTTTTGTTTTTAGTTGATCAACGGCCTGTCCTCTTTGTCCTCAACTATTGTCAAATGTTAACTTGAACTTGCCCAGCAGACACTTAAGGCGCTTAAACTTGTTCAGCATTCCTTTTCCCTCAACAAATTATGGGACTCATTCCCCCATTGATAGATATCTTCAAGTATTTAATTTTAATCCAGACCTTGATGTTTTTAACTGTACGCTGTCTGGTTTTGGGACAGAAGCTTCTAATGTGATACCAATATGATTACATTATATTTGCGTTTTTCTTTTTGTAAATTTTGGTATATTTTATACTTAAGTGTTAATAATTTCCCTATCTTGTTTGTATAATTAGGTAGTTATTGTAACTATTATTGTAAAATGGGTAACCCGTCAGTTTTGTAAAATAAAATAAAAACTTTTTTAGTTGTGTATATTTATGAATAACACACATTTTGTCTAAAAAAAGACATAAATGCAAAATGCAAGTACTCATTGATTCCTGGGATAAACTTTAAACATTTTAAAAACTACAAAAATCAAAATGGCGTTGCAAACATTCATAAGATCAGTGTTGATTATTTGAGGGTATTAGAAATTCAATATTTCATGTGTTCCATACGAGCTCCAATAACCAAACGCCTTGGCATGTTTCGTATAAAGTTCTTCTTGGGGTATTATCTCCTATCCTTCAACTTAAGTTTCTTTAAGCTGCTATAGAATTTGAGGCGCATTTCGGCGCCTTCTAAAATGTCTATTTAACAAATGCTAAACGTGTTCAATGGGGTTAAAATCTGGACTCATCGTAGCCCGATTCATGTTTCGAATACTTTTTTCTTGGAAGACAATTATGGTCATGCTTGCTATATAAATATCGCATTGTGGAGGAATTTTTTTAGTATGCTTACTATGAACCATCACTGCGCTAGTCCTTCATGCTTCCTAAAAATGTCATCCAAATTGGTTAAACAATCAGGTAGTAATTGTTGTACACAAAAAAAAATGTTCAAATTGAGAAGCCTCCGAATTCAGTTAAAAATTGACATTATAACTTGTTTTCTTTAACTTGGAATGGATTGACTATTTCCTGTTTACGTCAAAACACAGTTCTAGAATAAGTCTCATTCCCCGAAATTATTTCGTCAATTGGGTTATCTTATCTTTGAGGATATTTGACATGGAAACAATAACGAAGTGCGTATTACAACACAAAAGGGCATTGATAAGTTAACCTATACTATATTGATATTATATAGTTATATAGAAATGTTTTGGTTCAAAAATTAAAATTATTATGAACGTATGAACAAAAATTATTTCTTAGTAATTGTAAATATTATTGAATACTTTTTAACTCCCAGATCCAAAATTCAATTTGCATTTTCTTGGCTAGCTCATTATCTATAAATACAATTTCTGAACTATTCGTTGGCTTATTAAAAATTAATATACAGGGTGTCTCAAGTAGACGTTCTACCCCTTTCATCTCTTTTTATATTTGTGTAAGCCCGAGCAGGCAATAAAGTACACATTATGAGTATAATTCATAAAAAACAATATAATTGTTACCTTAGATTTAATACACAGAAAGATACATAACCCCTATACCAAATACATTGAGTGTTGTGACTGATAACCTAGACAATGCGGTAGGGGAGGGTAGGGGAATATAACGTGTTTGTTTAAAAATTGATATTTACAAACATGAAGCATAGGCGGAGTGAAATTATGATAGTCTGAATGGATAAAAATATTTAAATATCTCTAATGAGAGATTTTTTCATTGGGTTTTTTGATATGGTTATAGGTAAACAGTACAATTATATCGCTTAAACATATAAGGTGTTCATCTGAAAACTTCAATTTATCGGAATTCATTTGGGGGCATGTTTTACAGAAGACTTAAGAAACACTCCTTTATACATTTAAAATGACTTTAGAATTCATATATTTTGATGACAAAATGTAAGGGTATTGCAAACTTGACCTAAACTCATGATAAAATACGTATACTCTACATAATATTCCTGGTACATTTTGGAAGTTCATAATGTACTTTTTATTTTTTATACTAACAGTGTACCAGTTTAAGTAGAGAGAGTTCTATATACAAATGAGAACTACACTCTTCTTCTAGAGTGTTCTCTCTTGAATATTTTAAAACAGAACTAAAAATGAGACAGTTTTTCCTTTAATAAATGAACAAACATATAAATTTAATTTTTTGGTATTTACTATTTAAAAAGTGTATAAAACTAATGCAACTTTAGAAACCTTACATTTGATACACAGATATAAGAAAAAATATATACTTTAAAATATTTGTACATTATTTTTAATTAATTCAGGAGGTGAAAACTGATTGGAAGAAAGTGCTGTCTTTTCGCAAAAAGAATAATGGGTTTTTGTAAACTAAAAATGAATTCATAAATGGAAGAGGAAAAAAGGTAATAAATAACACACTGGTTTTCTGTAATTTGAATGAGGTTCCTTTTTATTTAGAAAAAATATATATTTTATAATCAACATGTTCTGCAACTAAACACTGTACAAGCCGAAGTTATCTATAATTGTGTGAACAGACCAAAATGTATTTATAAACGGTTACCCTACTTTCATAGCCAATGACACAGGTTTTGCTTCAAAGGAAACTGTGTCTTTCTTTCAAATATAGTCTTGCTATAAGATAATATTTTAAGAATAATATTATTCTGAGAATAAGACAATATCATTTATTTAAAAAAGAATATTGTTAGAAGAACCGTTTTTTTCTGTGTGTAAATATAAACACCAGCAAATCTTGAATACTTTACAGATAAAATCAAACACTTTAGATAAAAATACAATAGTATATATCCTCATATAACCATGATAACATTATCGTATTTCTACATATAAGCCTGTTTTTTAAAATTTTTGGTTTTCTTTCATTAACAACGTTTTATCTTACTTAGTCCGATCTTATTCTAATTGTTATATAAATTCCTTATGTTATCTGTTTTATTTTTACCTGCGACTAAATCAGATTTTTAGGCATAAAGAAATATTTTATCTTTAATGCCCTGTATATCACTAATTAGTAACATGGATTAAAATTTTACTAAAATCATGGTTACTATACATCATATTTATGAAAATTATTAATACAACATAGAACGGAAGCTTTACGGCTTTCGTCAATTAGAATCATGGTTCTTGGGATTGAGCACGTCAAATTGGAATTACTATCCGACATTTTCCTTCGATTGCACGAGGCATCTTCAGGGACCTTTACTCCATGAGATCTGAACACTGAACACCGATTCAGTGTTCAGATCTCGTGGAGTAAAGATCCCTGAAGATGCCTCGTGCAATCGAAACGTAACGACAATTCCAATTTGACACCGTCTAATCCCAAGAACTATATGATTTCTTAATCATCAATACAAATTATCAAAAATGAAAATGACTAGTAGAACTGAACTTTGTTTCACTGAACTATGATAAGCGGTCCGTTTAGATTCAGATGTTCTAAGGATATTTCTGCTAACAGTTGTAGTTGAACTATCTTTGGACTTAAAAAAATTAAATATATTTAAGTGACTCCCTATAAATTAGTGAAGAGATGAGAGTATATAGTTTAAATCATCTTAGATATAATACCTGCTAACCTAAGAAGGTATAAAATTTAAGTGCTTTGAACTTATATACTTCATATAACCATTTTAATAATTTATATCTTTGTTATGCTGGTTAGTTAATCACTGTAGGAAATCACACTTAAATTTTAAACCACCTAAAAATTTGTTTCGTGTGATGTTTATTACAAAGTTGCCATTGGTATGTTTAAAGCTCTCTGAATGATAAATGCACATATCGAACAATTTTTCATAAAAATAGACGTATTACTTATAAAAGTTTAGAAAAGAAAATTTTCTGCACTATCAAAGAGGTCCATTTATTAGCTGCAACTTTATTTAAATGACTTAAGATAAATTGCCAAAAATTGTTCATTGTTTGGCATCTATATGCTATCATAGAATCATTTTAATGTTTTTTTATAAGTTTATGCTGAGTGGTTTATTATTGTTGGAAACATAGGAATAACATGTAAATTTTAAGCTACCTAAAAATTTGTTTTCCTATTATGTTTATTACAAAGTTGTCATCGGACTGCTTAAAGCTCTCTGAATGATAAATGCACATATTGAATTTGCAAACAAACTAAGTTAATTAAATAACTTAGTTAATTTTTTTTTCATAAATATAGAACGTAAACTGTATTAAGGAGCTAAATTATCATGCGTTCCATTTATTAGCTACAACTTTATTTAAGGAATTCCAAAATTGTTCATTTTTTATTGGTTGATTAACAAAAACAAAAAAAAATCATTCTTTATAAAAACAACAGCTTGTTTTGAAACCCTTGAAAATATCATTATTTTATACAAATTTTATACAGAGTGTCTAAAAAAATTATTTAAATATTCGCTGGAATAAAGTGCCTTTGTTTTTGCAAAAGTTGCTTAAAATAAATAGTCAAATATAAATTTTTCACCTTTGACGAAATTTCCTGCATTTGTTTATCAAATGTAAAACATTTTTTTTAATAACCAGAAGTTAAAAACTTGTATGTTTTGATACTTCCAAAAATTAGGTGATTAAAAAAAAATATACAAACAGTAAAAAAATTAAAACTTAAAAAGCAACCAATTTCACAAATTACACCTACCAGACGTGACTGCGGCCCGCACTGCGGCGTAGTAAGGATTGTATGACGATTTTTTGTATTAGTGTAAAATTTATATTAGTCATTACCTTCTCTTAAACATTTTTTCCTTATATTGCTTCAACATGACTCCAAAAACGAAAATAGTTTACTTCTATAGTATTCTAGTGTATACATATACTATCAAGGTTGCAGACGACTTTTTTGCTAGAAACTAACTACTCTCGGAAACACAAGCACTATTTAATTTTCGAAAATGTACATTAATGTTTTTTTTTATTAATTTTCTCTTGCATAAAAAAACATTGTAAATAAAGGTAAATATAAACTATACCACATCAGAAAAATCAACAAGGTACTTCCTACTTAAAATTAGTTTTTCGGGAATAGCAGCATGGTGCTCTGTAAAATCCTATCCTTACTAGTAGAGGGTCTAATAAAAAACATGGAACAGGATATAGTACAACAACCTTCAAAAGAAATGAAACACATTAAATTTTAGAGATGTTCGGGGACACTTTAGTATCATATGGGTAAATCATACAAACATAATTGGTCAATTTAATTTTATAACCACTAACCTGGATCTTATCTGCAGCAAATTCCTGGCCCAAAATAGGAACTGCATTGACTTTTAATACTTTCCGACCTGATTTCTTTATAGCAAAAATCATTGGGTTGAAAATGTCTCGAACATACAAAATTCCATCTTTTAACACTATCCATATTCAAAGCTCTTTACCATCCCTGTTTTCTTTCCATATCTCCAGAAAATCTAAAATTGATGGGATTTAAGAGCCTTATTTACAGATACGGCAGGATACTCGTAATAAAGTTCTTACATGATTGGGATATCGTATAATTGAAAACATAACAATTAAAATATTACTTTCCCAGTTTAGCGCAATGTGCCGACAATGGAACTTACCTGTAGAAAGATAAACAAGCTCCAGTTTTCTGCACCTGACCGCATGTTTAGTCATTATGAGGCTATATAGATAGAATTGTTCACCAAACTAGAAAAACTTGAGGACAACGTTAACCGATCTACGGAAACAATATGACAGACATCAGTGACATTGCCACCATGCTTTTTAATTAATTGACACCATGCATTTCAAACTGATTTAATTAGCACCGGAAAGCAATAGATCAGCGGTGCTCAAACTTGAACTGCTGGCGATCTACCACAATATTTTTAGACTACTTACGATCGACTCTGAGAGGCTGCAAGTATGTGTGATGCAGGGTTGTTGTACATACACAAGACATACACCCTACCTACCTAGGTAGGGTGTACCCTTGCATATATAGATATTAGCTTTCCGCACAATATACATTATTTTAGTCAAGATTTGGGTTAGGTTTAGTTAGGTTCTTCTCTACAATATCAATAAAAAAACTCATAGTTCAAAATTGCGAGTTTAATGGTTGGTATAAAACAAAAGAGTAATATATGGTGTTAAACTTAACTAAGGAGTGACTTTGGATGTTGAAGCGTGGCACTGCATGTCCTCAGCATACTTTTCATAAGATGGTACGTAACCACTGAGTGCTAATCGCAAGCGTGATGACATATGATCGTCAGTTAGTTGATTGCGATATGTTAACTTAATTATCTTCATTTCAGAAAATGCAGACTCGCACAAGTAAGTTGACCCAAACATTGCTGTCAGTTGAAGGGCGATTTGTCTTAGATTCGGATATTTATCTTCAGATATAAAACACCAGAAATTTGTATCAGATGCTGCAGCTTTGAGATGTATATCTGATAGAATCTGCACCAACTAATTTTCAACCTAACATGAGTTTATATTGAACTGACTTGCTATTTCAGTAGCTAATTCCTCAATATTTTTACATGAAAAACGATAACTCATAAATGGTGCTACATTTGCCAATTTACTACAATCATAAAAACGCATTTCGAATTGTCCCAAAATATTTGATAATTCAGCCTCATACGTATCATAATTCAACTGAGGAATCCTTGCTTTCAAAGACAGAAAATGTTTCAGATCCTTTCTTTTCAGTTGATCTACTATAAGTTGCAATTTACTTTTGAATGCGTTTACTGCGCTAATCATCTCAATAACAGTTTTTCCTTTACCTTGAAGCTCCAAGTTATTGGTGTTTAAGTGCATTGTGATGTCAGTCAAAAATGCCAAATCAGTCAGCCATTTTTCGTTTTTCAACATCTGAGTGTCATCACCTCTTTCGTCTAGAAAAGGTGTTATTTTGGGCAATAATTCTTTAAACCTTTCTAGGAATTTTACGCGACTCAACCATCTGACGTCCGTGTGAAGAACTAAATCAGTGTGTTCAGCTGACTCCCTATCTTCCAACTGCAACTTAAAGAGCCGCCGTTGCAAGCTACGTGCACGGATGGAATTCACAATTTTTGTTGCAATGCCCATAATTTCCTCCGTGTTTAAAAGTTTTGAACACAAAACTTGTTGATGTATAATGCAATGGATTGAAAAAAATGCCACAAAACCGTTTTTGTTTCCAGTCATTGCTGGTGCTTCATCGGTTGTAATGCACACTAATTTATATATTGGTAGCTTGTAGTTTTTTACAAAATTAAAGAAAACGTCATATATATCTTCACCACGGGTCTTCCCCTTCAGAGAAATGATTGTCAAAAATTCTTCCTCAGCCAACATGTCATTGAATACCACCCGAATAAAAATACCCAGCTGGGCGGTGTCTGTCATATCGGTGGATTCGTCGAACTGTAAAGAAAAGTATGTGCATTCCATGATATCATTTTTTAGTTTATCTGCCATGTCCTGACTCATGACTTCAATACGCTTTGTGACAGTCGGACGAGATAACTGAAGTTCTCTAATAGCAGACATGATTTCTGTTTTATTTTTAAAATCTCCAAATAAAGTCTTACCCACTTCAATAAATGCTTGCTTCACAACCGATCCAACTTCGAATAGTTTCTTGTGTTTCGCCAATATATGAGATATTTTAAATGACGCGATCGTAGTAGCTTTTGATTGTTTGGCTTGTCTTGTGAACATGGTTTGTTCTTTTTTCAAAGAAGATATCAAATCACGTACTTTTCGTTTTCTTAATTCACTCTGTGGTGGAAAATCCATTTCATAGTTTTTATGAACCGTTTTATGATGCCTCTCTAAGTTTCCACGCTTAGGTATTGCAACTGACGCACGACAAATAAGACAAATGCACTTATCCTTCACCATACAAAACAAAAATTCTTCCTCCCAATCTTTATTAAAATGATACGTTTTAGATTTCTTCGCTGCACTCATTTTGTACTATTTGATAATAAACTTTGTATCGACATAGTATTGCCTTGAAGTTGCAATTCCGAATGACTCCAATTCCTGCAAGCGCAAAATTTATATCGGCGTGAACGAAAGTCTCGAATGTTCCCGTCAAACGCGCCGCCCGAAATTTCTAGGAAAGCGGTAAGAATAAAAAACGCGGCTTTTCTTTGACAAGTACTGCGCGTTCCTTTGATAAAGCCGCCTTTTGCCGCTAGCAGAGTGTTATTTTATTACGTAATAAATTTTTGTAGTTTAGTTAAGTACCTACTTTTTAAAAAAATGTTTCTTCTCGAGATCTACTCCGTGTTGCACTCGCGATCGACTGGTCGATTTGGGATGACCGTTTGAGCACCCCTGCAATAGATTATGAGACTAATCTACAAAGGGGGATTTTTTAAACAAATATATGTTTACGAGGAGGTTTTGGGGGAAAATAATCATCATCGTTTTATTGTGTTGCTATGTATCTTTGTGTGTACTAAATCTAAGATTGTTACACTACAATACAATATTATTAAATAAGATAACACAATATAACAAATTTAAACCGTTTAGAACTTTAACACTACAAACAAAAGAACAAAACAGAGTATAAAATAACACAACAAAGTATTTTTTCTAAACAGCATCCTTTATTAATGTATTCAAATACATATCTAAAATATATCGCAAATCGGTATATAACCTTGTACAAAAATAGAGTTAAATAATAAATAAACATAGGATATTTTCCTGAAACAATGCTTTTAAGGACTAATGCGGGAAAAATAGAATATAAAAAATACAAGTTGTACTTAACAGTTTTACTAAAAATCAACAATATAGTTTCCTTATGTCTATTGAAATTAAAGTCAGTATTTTCTTCTCTTAATTTTCTAGCCAATCCGTCAATCTGTTCCGCAACCTCATTTAGGGAATTTTTTAATGCAATATTCGTTCTGGCGTGATTCCAGATATATATTTTTACATTGTCTTGTATTCATCTTGTATCTAGAATTACATTTTAGTTTGTAATTTAAAATTTTGTATAGCATTTTAGAGTTCTGGTTTTAGTAAATTTTTTTATTTGTATTATATTTAAATTTTTGTACAATGTTTGTCCTAAATTTCTCAAAGCAAATAAAATATAAACTATTTTATTTTGAATTATTTTCATTTTATTTAAATTTGTGTTATTACAAGTGCCCCCATGGGGATAATAGATAAAAAGTGGGCATTGTAAATTCTACATTTGGCTTCTTTAAAAAAACTTCTACACCTATATATTGCACCATATATGGGTATTATTTTATTTTTCATGTGTTCAATATGATAACTCCAATTTAAACTACAGTCTAACACAAGCTCTAAATATTTAATTTTTTTAACTTTCTCGAGTATCACATTATTTACTTGTATTTGAAAGTCAGTTGAAGAAGATTTTTTTGTTTGAAAAAATATATAGGTCATGAAACACATCAAAAATCCCATGTTTTCTAACTTATTTAATAGTAAATTATTGTTTGCAACATCAAATGCTTTACGCAAATCTATGAATACCGTTATGATGTACTGACCATTGTCCAACTGTATCGATAGCAAATTCACCAGGTCTAGAGTGGCACCTAGAGTGCTACCATACTGAAAGAATGAAATGGGTATTTGTATGAATAAAGTCCGACATTCTTAACTTTGATAACTAATTCAACTACTTTTATAAACACACTGATATAATGATATATAATCATGAGAATCAACATCAGCAATCTTTATTTCGAGAGCATAAGATGGCGTTAAATGGCATACCAGAGCGGAAAGGTAGGTCTTTTTTTAAGCTAATAATGTTGAAATTGTAAAATTCATTAGGAAGACTATTGTGAGTACTGAACTGAAAGGAGCTTTTAAATACTGTTGTGAAATGTTTGGGAATGATCTTAAGATTTCTGTTCTCTGTGTATTTAAGTTCTTAATGTGTTTGAACTTACCAAATTTACGTAAAAGTAAAAGATAGGAAGATTGTTAGTTAACAAGGACTCGGTGGTCCAGAGTAAGGACGACGAAGCTTCTCAAGTTTCAAATGTCCAGCATCCTCGATCCTCCCACTTATACTCTCATCTTTATGAACTCCAAACGCGAATCGCAAAACAGAAATTTTGTATTTTTTGGAGTCTGGGTCCATCAAAAGCGGTCAAGCAGGGGCCGCACAGAGGACTAAAACTGAAATCTAGGTGGTAATAATTTACTTTAAAAAGCGTCAATTTTTACAATATTACAGTCCATTAGCAACTTATCCACTAACCAAAAAGTGCAATAATTACAATTATAAATCACTTAGAACAATAACTATCAAAGATAGAGACTGGAAACTTTTAAAAACCTATGCGATTCGTTTGCTTTTCTTTTCGAAAACAATTACAAGTTAAAGCTATATTTTTACATAGAAGGCCATGCCAAGAACAATAACATTTCTAAAAATAATCAAATATGTTGTTTAAAGTGACATTTTGATTACGAGGTCAAAGTTTGACGTTAAGTGTACGAGTTTTGGTTTAAAATAAGTTGCGATAATCGTAGGTATTAAAAAAACTTTTTTTTTTGCGGATTTGTGAATGAAAAATAGTAAAGGCCAACTATTGCCAAAAAGAAGAGTGCATTTTTCAGTCGACTAGAAGACTCAGCTTTTCGGTAAGATTTCTTAGTTTGGCGGAACATGCGGAACAGTTTTTTTTCTTGTTTTAGAACCAATTATGTTTAACGTCTCTAGGAGAACGTATTTTCAAATATGGCATCAGTCTGCAAAGAGAAATTCTCATGAAGCTTTGCTTACTATTTAATGGAAAACTTTCAAGTAGGGGTCATTAACAAAGAAACTCATGCGCAGTGGAAAGGCATTGTTTGCGATTTTTCAAGAAAATTCAAGAGAGGTGGGCAAAGTCGGGAAGAAAATGGACTATTTTTAAAAATAGCACGACAACTGGTTGGATGGGGGTGATTTATTTTTTCAAGTGATTGATGCTAATGAATGCACGGGTTTCAACGAGATCCGGACCGACCCACCAAAGCCACTCGCAGAAGTTAAATATGGATCAAAGAAAAAAAAAGTTCAGCACTTACTTTCTTCCAGTGTTGAAAAACTTACATTTTGCAGCTGAGGTTGCCTTAAGAGGTGATGGTAAAAGAGATGCAGCGGCGTTATTAAAAGAAATAACTTCGGCATCGCCAAAATGGCTCAACCCAAATTAAGCATTTGAGACGGGAAAAGGAAAACAAGATCGTGACTCAATATAGCAAAGAAGAAGCCTTAGCTCTTTTCGTGGATTGCAGATTGACAAAACAATCATATATTCATTTAAGAAAAAGTGTCGGACAGAGGACATTTACTATATGATCATACAATGAACTACAAAAAGCCAAAAATGAATGTTGTCCTTTTTCACAAATGTATTAGTGTGGGTGAGAACAAAAGCCGAAATTGACCTTCAGGCGTTACTTGATCATACTGCGCAGCGTCTGTCTATCGTGCAGTAATCCGTTTTAAAGTATTTTGCTTCAACATCGAGACAGGTAAGTGATCTTATTTTAATTAGTAAGTGGGGAAGCGATGGTAGTTCTGTGCATCGTAGATATAAAAAGTTTAATGAATCTTTGGAAGCTGATGATGAATATTTGTTTACTTTTTCTTTGGTGCCTATTAAATTACACTCCATCAATGATCCGCAAACCTATATTTGGCAGAATCAAAACTCGTCATCACTAAACTATGCCGTCCAATAAAATTTTTATATTCAAAAGAAACAAATGATATGGTGAATTTAGAGACAAAGTTATTCAGAACCAAATTTTAAATTTACGTGCATCTGAATAAGTTTAGTGATGCAAAATCATGAGAATAAATATTCATCATCAGCTTCTTTTGACGATGATTGACGGGAAGGTATGCAATACGTTAAGTGGTACAAATCTTCTCAGACCTGTTATATCTGCAAAAGCAATCAAAAACCATGAACCTAGTGCCAAACGAGACCTCTGTCATTGTTAAAATTGGCTTTGGTCTATCTACTTTACATGCATGATAAGATCCTTTGAGTGTTTGTTACATATTAGTTACAAATTAAATTTAAAAACATGGCAAGCAAAAGGCAGTGAATCTAAAGCTGAAATTGAAAGACAAAAGTCCGAATACAAAAAAAATTTAAAACAGAATTGGGATTGAATTGTGGATAGACCAAAGCCTGGTTTCGGATCAACCAATGATGGCAACACGGCCAGGAAATTTTTCCCTAACCCACAGTGAACAGAACTGGTCTGGATGAAAAGGATAATAACTAGGTTTTGCGTTCTTTCCGGCACTTTCATCAGGGTATGAGGTTAATAACAATACGTAATCTCTAACCAAGTAAGATGATACATAAACATAA
>JAUTXW010004554.1:0-80577 GCA_030620095.1 Kuschelorhynchus macadamiae | reverse complement strand
TCGTATTTTGGTTATCGATTCATTTTTGCTGTGGTTAGTAATTTTTATATTATGACCCAAAGTTAGTTTTTTTAAATGGGACACCCTATATATTTTTAAATATTAGCACTTTTTATATTAAAAAATCCAAAAATCTTAGTAGGCCAAGGTGGACATTTGAACTAACAAAAGTAGTTTATGTCAGAATAGCGAACGTCTTTGCTGTATTTTATCTCGATTTGCATAAAAAAAACTTTTTAATAACATTAGACTTCTCAACTATGGTAGACAATGCAATATTTGAAAATTATGAAAAATACGACATGCTCGTCACTCATATTCAGTGCAGATGAAGCTTTGGAACTATATTTAAACAGGTAATATTATAGATATTTATTTTTTCTGATTCTGGTTAAATATTTAAAATATGATATCCTTGTAGATATCCAGAAAGAAGTCAACCGCATAAAAGATTTTTTTAAGAATAAAATCAAACTTAATTATTCGTAGCTCCTTGTCAAAACCGCGGCATAAAACCTACAACAAGAAAAATCGCGATATTGACAAAGTGAAAGTGTTGGCTTCGGTCGAGGCAGTTCCAACTAATCCTTGTCGAAAATTGAAGCTCCTACTGGCGTTGTTAAATCCATGGTTCAAACAATTTTTAAAAAATACAAGTTTAAACCATATAAATTTCATTTGGTACAAAACTTACATCGTGGTGACACAGAACGGGACATGGTCATTAATTTTGAAAGAACTGTTATATTTCCACGTGAAAGGCAATGCAGGTTTGGATTTAATGTGTCATTATTCATTTTTGGAAGCAAAATCGTCTATAAAATATATGACGGCACCCTTACTGCAATTAAATACTTCGAAATTCTGGAAATAGTTGTGCCTGAAATAACCGAGGATGTTCCTCTGGTGCGACTCAATGATCTGCATTTGCAGCAAGACGGAGCTCCAGGTCATAATTCTCAAATAGTGAGAAACTATCTAGACGCAAACTTCCCAGGCCACTGGATTGGAACCAATGGACCTCTAAAATAGCCACCTAGGTCACCCGATTTATCGGTTCTGGATTTCTTTTTGTGGTGATACCTTTAAAATAGAATTTATACTAGACAGAATCAAACAATATAGAAGAGTTGAAAAATGCTACTGAAGAGGCCTTCAGAGAATTACAAAAGTGGCCATTTATTATTTTGAATGTTTTGAGGCGAATAGGCACTATGTGCGAAACTTGTCTACAATAGGGCGACCAACAATTTGAACATATTTATACAAAAATTACCTATTAATACTTTTAGACTCATTTTTATATGTTTAATTATTGTTAGTTTTGTGTTAGGTTTTCACCTTTTTAATTGAATTAGTAGATGCTGTAATAGTTGTAAATAATTTAAGTTTGTCATAAGTTTTAAAAATTCAAAATTCAAATCCGTCTGGGCCTATTAAAGGGCTAATATTGCACTTAATACTGGAAATAAGCAGTGTTATATAATTTTGAAAAGCTCTTGAAAACAAAAACAGAATATTTAAATATATATAGGGGATGCAATTTAAAAAAACCTCACTTTGGGTCATATCATAAAAATGACTCCCACAGCAAAAATCAAAATACAGCAGTGGACTCTACGTAAAAAACTACCTTAGAACCACTTTTTACTTTTCTGATAAGTTAAACGATAACAAGATACGATGGAGGTCCCAAAATGCAACATTTTCAATTTCACCCTGTATTTTAGAAACAAAGGGGACTATGAAACTTTTAATTACGGCATTTTTCGCAAAAGCACAGTGAAGTGAGAACCGCAACTCTACATCTTTTCACATAACCGAGATACCCCGTAAAACCATCGAAATCTGGACATCCTATATATATGGATACACACACACACACACACACATATATATATATATATATATATATATATATATATATATATATATATATATTTATATATATATATGTATATATATATATATATATATATATATATATATATATATATATATATATATATATATATGTATATATATATATATATATATATATATATATATATATATATATATATATATATATAATGTGTTTTCATTCCGGGTGTACATCCGTTCACTACTGTCGTTCTTTTCAGAACACATTGTATTTTTCCATCCGTGAAGGAGTAAAAATCAACATATATATATATATATATATATATATATATATATATATATATATATATATATATATATATATATATATATATATATATATATATATATATATATATATATATATATATATATATATATATATATATATATATATATATATATATATATATATATATATATATATATATATATATATATATATATATATATATATATATATATATATATGTATATATATATATAATTTAGAACCACTTTTTACTTTTCTGATAAGTTAAACGATAACCAAGATACGAGCAGGGGTCCCAAAATACAACATTTTCAATTTCACCCTGTATCTTACAAATAAAGCGGGCTACGAAAATTTTAATTACGGCATTTTTCGCAAAAGCACAGTGATGTGAGAACCGCAACTCTACATCTTTTCACATAACAGAGATACCCCGTAAAACCATCGAAATCTGGACATCCTATATATATGGATACACACACACACATATATATATTATATTTATATATATATATATATATATATATATATATATATATATATATATATATATATATATATATATATATATATATATATATATATATATATATATATATATATATATATATATATATATATATATATATATATATATATATATATATATATATATATATATATATATATATATATATATATATATATATATATATATATATATATATATATATATATATATATATATATATATATATATATATATATATATATATATATATATATATATATATATATATATATATATATATATATATATATATATATATATATATATATATATATATATATATATATATATATATATATATATATATATATATATATATATATATATATATATATATATATATATATATATATATATATATATATATGTATATATATATATATATATATATATATATATATATATATATATATATATATATATATATATATATATATATATATATATATATATATATATATATATATATATATATATATATATATATATATATATATATATATATATATATATATATATATATATATATATATATATATATATATATATATATATATATATATATATATATATATATATATATATATATATATATATATGCGTATATACATATATATATATATATATATATATATATATATATATATACTACACACTCATTTACCATAATCAAATAAATTGTACTGCCTTCAATTCGGTTTTTAATTTATTACTGTTTTCTAATATTTAATAAAATGGATTATGTCATTTTTTTTTTTTCAAAAAATGTAGGAAACTGAATTTTACCGACTTTTTAAACATTTTATTAGATCGCCATTGCATTTCGCCAAACATTATTCGCACACAAATTTTACACGGCCTAAATCACACATTTTTGTGTAAATTTTGAAGGCAACTGGCTAAGAAGTATTTTTTTAATACTTATATTTCCAACATTTTATTTAGCCCCCATTGTGCTCCGTCTTTATGGATTAAGATCATCAGATAATATTTTTTATCGTGAGGCCCTAAAAGCCCCAAGCGTTCTATTGGCTGAACAGAAAGTTAATTGAATAAAGTGAGTTCAAGAGCTAGTAAACATATGCAAAATAGGCTAATTCTGGTCTGCAAATCCTAACCATGCCTTAGTGAAGTGTTGCTGGTTATGAGTAAAGAGTGCTAAAATTAACGTATACATAAAAAATATCTCCCATAGTAAAATCAGACACATGTAGTGTCATTGTTTCCTCAAAGAGCCTTCAAAACCGATAGTTACGTGGTTTTTTGAACCGTTTGTCTGTTCTCTGTTGATTTTGTTTATTACTACAGGTGCTCCAGCACACTTTCTGTTCACTAAGTTCATATGCAAGCCGTCCTTGTATTCCGATTTATTCGACTCGTGGAAATTATCATAATTCTTGAAGGTATGTACACACCTACAAAACCGCTTGCGAACCTTGTTCGGGAGCTTTTAAAAAATTTACTTGAAAAATATACGTGAAAAACCCGCCGAGAGATGTGTGAGAGTATTTATTCTGCGATTTATTTAGTTGTTAGCACTTTACCTAAATTCCTTCAGATCTTTATCAGCTGAGCCAAGAGAAAGTTAAAAAGCTTTTAGGTTTTAATTAAAGTAATGAAATGTTCATGAGTCTATTTGAATATTATTCGGTTAGTTTTAACATTAACCGTTTCATTAATAATTATTTTTTTATTAAATAACGAACAAAACTAATTTAAATACATTATTCGTCCGTATTATTTAATTTACAAAGGTTTTGCTGCAGTGTGAACAGCATTTCTATTATAATCCAATTCTCACCTCACCCGTGACAGGCCGACATTTTTTAGCTCTCTTTATTTTTACTACTATTATGAAGAATATTTCCCTAGCGTATAAAATTTCCCATAGTTACATTAGAGCGACAATCGCATAGCAGACATCGAAAAGTGCATTTCAATAACTGCATTCTACTAATCCATGAGGATTAGATTCATTTCATTTGCAACAGAATAGTGAAAAATAGGTCTTAATATCACTTTTTATTGGCAAAAGTAAAAGTATTTATTTTACCTAAACTACCAGCATTTTTTAGATGACAACCAATGTCTTGTGAATACTCTATAAAATGCTCCAATTATATTTTTAATTTATTACTGACCAAAACATCAATTAGCCTAGGGAGCAGAACCAACTTTTAGGCCGAACTTCAGGAATTTCTTTTTAAATGCCATAATATTATGGTTCCAGCAATATAGCAATTATGTAAATGTAAAACATGAAGGTCAGGATATCCAGCACAAAAATGGTCCTGATAATTTTCTCCTTAATATACTTTCTGAGATTAATCGATTGGATTCTATAGTTAGTCTTCTCCTACTGCTACCTCCTATCAAGTTAAAAATTGAGACAATTGTGAACGCGTTCAAAGGCTAAAAATTGTAATAATTCCATTAATAAATAATATAAACCCTACTAAACATATTTTTACCTATATATGGGGGGGGGGCTTTCCCGAAAAATCAATCTGTGTTGATCCATGTACACTAAATATATGGAATATTGGTGTCGTGTGGCGTAGGTGTAATGTAACAGAATTTTACCATTCTTTTTTTACCTACAAATACCCTCTTAATATTAAATGAATTGCCCTAAAGTGAAACACTGTAAGTTAAAATAATGACACAATATGAGTGAGGAATATTTATTTTTTGTTCTTTTTTAGTCAATGGGTCTTTTTACTTCCGAGTTATTTTTTATATACGTTCTATGTGGCCAGTCCATTCTCATAACTTAATACCAAAAATCCCCTGGCCATGATGGTATTCCGGCCAGTCCTAAAAAACTGTACCTATGAACTCGCCCCTATCATTTTCAGGTTATTCCGAGTGTCCTATAACAAAGACATTTCCCAAAAGAGCCTGTTCTCAAAAGGAATCCAAAACTATACACCAGATCGGGCCCTGTTTCTTCTATATTGAGAATTAGTTAATTTTAATACCGCTTTCATACAATTCATTAAAAAGCCTAATTATTTTACATTAACGTTCCTCTGGACTCTGTAAAAATACTAATATGGTTGTGCTGCCGGACGTTATCTTCCCTACACAACTATCCCTAGATAGCAATACACTATCGATAGGTAGCAATAACTATCGATAACTTAAATTTATCAAACAGTTTTTACCTATCGCGAGGTAAAATCTATTATCGCCCAACACAGAACCCTGGAAAACACCTACATGAATTCCATAAGAGTCAGAAAACTCAATTTCGCCACGGTTCCTATTTATTAGGCTATAAAATGGACGGTAATATTAATTAGACCAAAAGTTCGACTTTAACTGAAACGTGTTTCTATAATTATTATTAGCATAACCATGACCATCCAAAAGCACATATTTGTTATAGCCTGATGTTTTTCTTTTCTATCGTAAAAAAGCAGTCAAACATCACGAATCGTCCAATCGGCACGTTCACAATCCCTACGATTACGATATTAGCTGGTTTTTATGACCGTAACATAAAAAGAGATTTTTTTACAGGGGACTAATATTTTATTACTCATAAAATACATATTTTTGCATACCAAAGCCAATTCTTTCAAGATTACTTCAGCTGGCTATAAAGCAAGAAACACCTTGAATATAGTTTTTTTACCTTCTGTGCTGATATACAGTGTGAGTCTAGAAAAACTATTAGTTTTCAGCAAATGCTATAAACGGAAATACAGTAGACTCTCGACATAGTGAACTAATGAATGCACATTGTACACTCAGTTCACTATATTGATTTGTTCACTGTTTCGAAATTTTAATAAAACAACATTATTGCTTAGTAAACGGAACTACATATATATTCAACATATATGTATACATATGTATCTGCAATTAATATTGAATAAATGCATATAAAATATATAAACACGTTATCACTTTAAACTTTTCTGTCATAAAATTATGTAATTTTTGTGGTGCTTGGCAGAGCTGTCACAAGTACTGACAAAAAGTATTTCAAGTACAAGTACCAAATACTTAAGAAATCAACAACACGAACCAAGTAAAAAGTACTTTCAAATTTTAAAGGTATTTGAAGTATCAAGTAACTGGTAATTGTACTTGACTTTTGTCAAATAAAGTAATTCACGTATTTTGTAGTAAAAATTATATTTGATTTACTAAAAATATTTCAAGTACCTACATATTTAGGCAAACTAGACAAAAGGAACATTTTAAAGCTTCAACGCAATTAGCAAAGAAAACCATTGGCCAAAGGAATCACATATATTTTGTCTGGACGGCCTATAATTTTTTACCAGTCGAATTAAAAATCCACGTAAAAACTTGTAACTCTAAAGCGTTGTTAAAAAAAAGATTAAGACACTTTATTTTAGTTGAACTGAAAATCTCAATAAATGAGGCAGTAAATATTAAAAATTAACCAATCTTTATTTACTGAAATAAAAAAATGAGTAAAGCAGGGGCACAACTTTTTTTTTATTTATTAAGTTCATTGCTTTCCATTTTTTTGTTATTGTTAACATATTTAATTTTATTTGTATAGACGTTAAACTGTAGAAAACGTGTATGTTTATATTTGTCATTAACGGATACTGCCGCAACAATCATCAGTTTTTGCAGGTTTCCGATGTTTATTTGCTGTTTGTTTTCATATTGTTTTCTGTATCTTATTTCTTACGTATTTTATGAAATCGTAAATAAACGTTTTATTATTATTATTATTATTATTATTATGACATTTTAAACTTTTCCGTTTTTTTCTTTTTTGAAAAGCAGAAAAACCTTTACTTCCACTTAGACCAAAAGCTATAACAAGGACCATAATAAAAACTAAAACTAATTAATTAGTTAATAGTTATTAGTATTAACTAAAATATGGAATAATAAAATAACTCTATTTTTTTAAGAATATATTTTACATATTACTAGGAAATACCCGGCATGCATTGCAATGCCACTTAAGCAAAGAAAGTATTTGTGTTGTTGGATCCGAAAAAAAAGTAACACCTTGTAGATTTTTTGAAAATGTATTATAGTTATTACGTAGACATTGGCCACCCTATATTGCGTACCAAATTTAAATAAATTATCTCTAGAAATGTACACGATTGATAAAAAGCAAATAAGGAATATTAAAACTTTAACACCCTGTATCTTGAAAGATAAGCCCTTTTGACACACCCTTATATGAACTTTTTATCTTAAAAATACTTTAGGAATTGTCCTGTAAAATATCGGACACTTATTCCACGTATATGTTCAGATTCCAGGTCCTGGTCTTGTTCAACTATTTTAACCTAACCTAATATCTATGATTATCAAAAGCGCGCAAAAACGCTAGAAAGTATTGGATAGTGCTTATTTTAACATTTTTAATGCGCGTATATTAATTTCAGGGCTAAAATATTTTAACAGTTGTTCCAGAAACTTTATTTTAGGGTAAATTGGTAAATATACTAATCCATACGTAATTTTATTTAACTTTATTTAACATTTTTATTTTTACTGCGCATTTTTTTTTTAATGTAGCCTCATAATATAATGTCAATTTAATTATTGCAGACTAATTATATTTAAACACAAGAGCGTTAATTTTTATTCAACAGAATGATTTTGGGATCGAAATTAATTTTTGTTAGTATTGAAATCAGTCAGCAATTTCTCATTTAATTAATTTATTCTTTTTAAATGCTTGATTTTTTTATTACTTTGATTTATATTTAATATAATGCAAGTAGCAAATGTTACTTATTTTTAAAATAATGACCATTTAAATTGAAGTGTTTAATATGTAGTCAATATGTCGTTATTTTTGACAAAAAGGCTAAAACATTAAAGCATTACTAAATTTTTGACTCCAGTTCCAAATATCCATGGTCCGTTTAGACGCTATGACATCCCTAGCTTTTTTTTTTAATGGAGTACCTACCCCTTCTTTGTAACAAATTTAAAATGTGCGCAAAATTTTTAACATTTTTCATGTAGCATAACCTACCTCTAAATTCAACTGTTAAAAAGCTGAGATAGTGACAAATTTAAAATGGGCAATTTGAGAGGGCAAAATGAATGACAAATTATTTAATGGTCTTGCGATGCCTCCAACTCAACATGACATTACAAAATTTTCCATGTTTTTTTTCTAAAGTAGAAAAAATTTTATTTCTTTTCAGATCAAAAGTTCATACTCTAAGAAATTCCATAAAAACTAGGTACGACAGAAATGTGTACTTCGTTTACCTAAGTCGAAACTATTTAAATTTTTCAGCTTTTTAAATTCCAAAATTTGTAATTTTTAAGTGGGAATATATCGAAACAACTGGAATTTTGGACAGATTTAAAATACGTAATGAAAATGGGGTATTCAATTAAATAAAAATATATCACCGGTGTCACAGGGTCTAACGCATACTTTATTAAATCACTTTTATTACTGCGGTCAAAAATAATTTTAATCGAATTTGTGCGAGGCTTTATAGACGCACTGAACATTAAATAACGTATTTCGTAATATGGCGCTAACAAACATTTTCCTCTAACTCGGATATCACAATTTTCACATTACAATGTACTAATATTCCCAACGCATAAAATTGTTTAAAAACTCACACTTCAAGTCTAGACAATCAAATGCGCGAGAAAGGTCGAAATTGACGCAAGCGACGCTCTTTCCCAAACCTAATCTTCATACATAAACTAACTAAAAATGAAACTTGGGAAGCCCATTTCCGGCCGAAACAAATATATCGGTGTTAGTCCACATCTAGTTCAGCCAAATTACAAAAAAAACACACATTTATTCGGCATCTTGCGTAACTTCCTCAACGTTTGGCCGTTTTTTTTTCTTCACGAGAAGCCAAAAAAAACTGTGACATAACGGAGTTAGGAGTTCTATTTTATATTCCAGTTAACGCGAGCCGATCATGAGATATGACGGTCCACCAAGGTCAAGGTTAAATTGGCTTAATACTGCGTAATTCACGACTATTCGGCTTGAAGGCACTTCCAACCTTCTAAAAGCGAACGTAACAGAGTCGGACTACAAACCAGGGTTGGGTGAATCGTGAATATCTTTTTTTATGTCGTATTCTCAATAAATCACGTTAAGGATTCATTTGAATATGCCCCGATAGGTTTTATTATGAAACATTAAAGAAGCCATTTGTTTTGTAACAGAGTTATTTAAAATTAAAACAAAATATTAGGCTCCGGACGAGTTTCTGTTTATCCCCTGTATGCTCGACATTTACACTTAGCAATAATAAATAATAAGAATAATAATAAAAACAAAAGGGATACTGAAAAATTTAAATTATATATAGAGTTAAGAAAATATTTCTAAGTAATATCTAACTTGTATTTTTCTCTATATTAAGAGATGTCTAATAAATTCAAATATATTGCATATAGAGTTAAACACATCAGTAAGTAAGTAAAGAGTCTCTTTATATTTTGCGCCCCCTGCAGCTTTTATTTTAGAGATAGAAAAAAATCTTTAAAGGTAAAAGTTATACGGTTTTGCCTGAATCATAGGGATTATCAGAATAAATAAATGAACATTGCAAATCTATCAAAATATACCAACTTTTGTTTTTTTTAAGGGAACACCCTATTTATTTATTTTATTTAGTGGATTTAGAATAATCGCGCATTACCCCTAAATAAACAGGATTTCCAAAATGAACTTAATTAAACAAATTGCAATAAATAATTGCTATAGCACAAATATGATTGATAATATTTTAAAGAGAAAAGGTTATAAAAAAGCTATCTGTTGAGTTTACCCTAATTTAAAAGACCCTTCCACAATCTATAAATACACTGCTGAAACTTTAAAGTGCACCAAGGAAATTTTTACTTTAAATTCATAATTCAATAATGATGAAATTTTGAGTTACGCTTTTTGGCCTTTGTTTGACAAATTCCTAGAGTATGCAACCCGATAAGGACAGTCTCAGGACTCCATCGCAAGCGTCTTATACAAGGTGTTATATAAGACCCTGTCATTTTTTTTTAAGTTTGTTCGACCAGAACTCTTAGTGTGGAAGATTTAGTTTTCTGTTTGTGTAACCAAAATAATCTAGAGCTAGGTCATACGGGGTTTTTTAGAAAAATTCATTTTTTTTAATGGTCTGCTGAACAAAGCCCACTTGTGGCAATCAGATTCGGTATGGTCTATCAGATTATGAACAGGGTTGGCATCCTTAAATATTCCACCATGAATATTGTATAGAGGGTGCACCAAAAACTCCTATTCTAAAGTTTAACAATGTTGAATTTCTGCTCCGCAAGGTTGTAAAACGTCGCAGTATTATTCCAGACCTTTGTTATCCACTGTATTATTTGAAATGATGAGTAAACAGTTTAAGTAAGTCTTTATAAACAAAAATAACATATGAAACTGTATGTTATCGGGAAAAAGAGAATTATATTAATGATAAAAGGCGATTTTACATTTTTTATTAAAAAATCTGTTTTAAATTAAAGGCAATATCTGTGAAAGAACTATAAAGCAAAATTCAAACGTAAAAAAATCGTTTCGGTAAAAATGTCCATTATTACTAAAAATGGCATTAGAAGTAACATCTAAATTGATAAAAAAACCAAACCCACTGCTTAACGTCCACCTCTTAATTTTTGGTGAACCCTGTATACAATATACATGTTGAAATATTTAAGGGTGCCAACCTTGTTCATAATCTGATAGATACACCTTTGATTACCACAAGTGGGATTTGTCCAGCATATTATTTAAAAAAATCAATTTATCGAAAAAATCTCGTATGACGGAAACGAAAAAAAATTTTCAAAATCGTTAGAAATTGTTTTTTCATACCTAGCTCTAGATTGTTTTGTTGGCACAAAAAGAAAAAGAAACCTTCCATAGTAAGAGTTCTGGTCAAACAAACTTTAAAAGAAAATACTGGGTCTTATATAACCCCCTGTATAAGAGGGTTGCGATGGTGTCCTGAGGCTGCCCTTATCGGGCTGCATACTATGGATATTGATTAAACAAAAACCGAAAACTGCGACTTAATGAAAATACTTCATTTTGAATTTCCAGTAAAAATTTCCTTGGTGCGCTTCGAATTTCCAGCAGTTTATATTACGTAGGATAGAAAATCCAATAACAACATTTTCTAAGAAAACTAAATTTGAATGTAGCATGTAAAACCAACAACTTCTTAGGTAAATCCATAAAAAATAATAAATCAAAAACAAATTTAAATAATAAATCAGGTGTCTATAAATTATCTTATAAAGATTGTTCAAAGACGTATATAGGGCAGACAGGTAAAAGTTTCGTCAAAAGGATAAATAAACATTCTAAATGCTTTGTTAAGGGGAATGACGGATCTAATTACGCTTCTCATTTCATTAATTGCAATCATCATTTTAATACAAATTTTGAGGTTTTACATACAGAAAAGAAAGGCGTAAATTTAAATTTACTAAAACTCGTTAAAAATAAAGAAACTTAAAACACACAGGTCTATTACATAACGATCAAATTGACCTCAACAATTGGTCTCTCATAAATATTTCGTGTTAATATATATTTAGGTAAATATTAAAAATCCGTAAATCAGGTAAAAAAAGGTTTTGTTCATTCATTTTATTCTCTTTCTATTTGTAGCATCTGGCGAAGCCACAGTGTTGACAAAACATGTGATGAGTTTGTTTAATATAGTTAAAGTTTTGAATAAAAATTGTTTTTTTTTGACGTAGTGCCATATATCTTAGTTTTGGATTTCCACCAAGTATCGGCTCAATCAACACAATTATTCTAAAGTTTTTTTGTACCTAGCAAAAGACAACTATAACCTAGCACATTTTAGAAAAAAAAAGTGAGAGGTCCTTTATTGAATATTAGTGATTTCTTCATGCATTCCGAATGACATTCTCGACTGATGTGGCCCTGCACGTAGGGAACTGTCGGGTTCTTCAACAAAAGTACATAAAATTTCGATTTGGGCGAGTTCATCCAGTATTCGCCGATAAATTCTTTTTTTGTTTGCAATAAACCGGTCTCCGAAACTTCCTAAGTAAATCCAGCAGGCACCTGTGACTTACATTAAAATTCGGGTTTAAAATCGAATTCAAAGCACTTAGGCTTTAAAGCAACGACCAGTTGGGGACCTTTTTCAAAATAAAATTTTATGTATTTTTATCAAAATATAGGCAGAGACCGCTCGACCAGTTTTAATTGGACTTGCTTTAAAATTATAAGATATAAACAAAGAACGTGCTAAAGAACCAACACGATTACTGATATCGGGTAAGGGAGGGATGGAGAGGTTGGAGAAACGCAAATCATTGTAAACGTGTGTTTTAGATGTGTAGTTAATAAGTCGTGATAACGCTTACTAAAACATCCAAAGGATGACCTTGTACCCATTATATTTTATATAGAACATGTTATATAAAGTTTACCTAATTTTTTTCGCAGATTTGGTAAATATAGGTCATTTAAAATAAGAAAAATTTTGATGGTTTTATTATATATTTTTTTATTTGACCCTGAATTTTTTTTTCAAAATAAATTTGAATTCTTCATAAAAATCCCAGTTACGTTAATATTTAAGATTTTCTTCTATAACTTATAGGAAGGGAGATATAAAGCATTTTTATATAGGAGAAATCAAAATAACCCTAGTATTCCATATAAAATATCCTAAAGTATCGTTTGAAGGAGGCGTAATGTCCGTTTCAAATTAACGCGGACTGACTTGAAACCAAAAAATACTGCTTGTCCCTTCTGGTCCATTGTTACCTTTAAGTGCCTCATTAGCAATACTTGCTCACATCCTGACCTGACGGCCCTAATATTACCTCAAACAGGTAGGTATTTTAAATGGTCGTTTTATGTCATTAGATTTTAAAATGTGGCGACCGTTGACACCAAACAGCGTTTTAATTGAAGATTTAAAATAAAAGCGAATCTTGTATGTGGAAAATACTAATAATAATATTAATAATAATAATTCCGTATAGTATGTAATAGCTGTTTCCCGAAACAAAAGGCTTCCTGCTTGCCATCCAGGACAAAGTGATAGCAACCAGAAGCTACCGAAAGCACATAATCAAGGACACAACCATTGAAGATGTCAGGCGCAGGAGATATCACCAGCAGAGAGAAACCATCGATCACATAACGAGTGGATGTAGAATAATAGCCGGAACTGAATACACCGCGAGACACAACTCAGCACGAAGGTCGTTCATCAAGCATTAGCCACAACATACAAACTAACAGAAAACACAGACCCTTACTACCATTATACACCAACATCCATACTTGAAAATGAAGACTACAAGCTCTACTGGAACATTGACATCCACACAGATAAAACAATCTCCGCAAACAGACCCGATATCATCTTCCAATCCAAAAAAGAGAAGATCACTTATTTAATTGATATGGCTGTCCGCAACGACGAGAACATCCAAGCGAAATACAGTGAGAAGATCGCCAAATACACCGACTTGGCAATGGAAGTAAAAAGGCTGTGGAAACAGGAAAGAGTTATCATTGTTCCTCTCGTCATATCAATAATAGGTCTCACCCCAACAACATTTATACCGCATTTGGCTCAATTAGGACTTAATACAGACATTCAAAGGAACAACCAGAAATCGGTTTTTTGAAAACATGTAGCACCGTTAGATTATTTCTTAATACACAATAGTTGTTTTTTTTTTCATTTCCTTTTTGCGTGTTTTTTTTATTTTCTTTTTGTACTGACTTGGTATAATCCCGTCAGTATAAAATACCACCACAGGAATACTGTGAGACAACAAGTCATAATAATAATAATAATATCGTCTTTATTTTTGCATAAATACAACTGTTAAAGATTTTTTTGTATTCTGTTTGGGGTCAGCTTATCTAAACCTGAAAAATACACTATATATACGTAATTAATCCTGGGTAGGACTAAATTTTCACATAGTTTTTTCCTTAGTTTATAATTAATTACATGTCTGTTAGTCAATAATGGTCTAAGGACTGCGTAACATTTTTTTGTTATGTAACATATTCAAAAAACTTCAGATTCAAGTCCAATACCAACCCCAGATTTTCGCAGTGGTGACACAATGCAGCTTTTGACCATCAATCATTAGGTTAACTAGAGTTTCAATTATTTCCGATTACCTTTTTGAACAGAAAACAAGAGCAGAACACTTATTAGGATTAAGCTTGCAGGTAGTAATTATATCAGAAGGATCAAAAACATAGGAGACCTGAGTATCGTCAGCAAATGACTCTAGTGTGCTGAAACTTGTAGCTCGGAATATATCAGCTGTATATGTCAAAAAAAGTAAAGGTCCTAAAATTGACCCCTGATAATAATCCGGGCAGTTCAGAAGCAAAAACATTAAGCGAAGATGCACAGAAAATAATTTTAAACGTTTATGACTGACCAAAACATCCCGAACGACCATTTATAGCCACATAAAAAATGGACTAAAAACGAGAAAAAGCTGTGGCATTAGCCGTGTTATAAAAGAACATAACCTAGAAAATAGGCATTAAGAAAATTGATATTTAAAAAGCCTCGTATTTTAGAGTAATATGCTCTGATTCAATTTCTTTATGTGAGTTAAAATGTTGTTTGGTATTATTTGTTCCAGGAATTTAGTAGCAATATTCGTTATGATTATACAAGAAATAAAAAAAATAATTCCGTAACCCAATCGTAGATTAAATGTTGGGCAATTAGAAACTCTTCCTGTAAATTTTGAAACAAACATTTTTTATTTACCCAAAAGCCTCGTTCAAATGGGACATTACCATGCGGCAGAATACATACAGGGTGATCAGCTAAGGATGGCTCTCGGCCATCTCAAAAAGTATTAATCCTAGAATCTTGGGGAAAAAAATTATCGGTAAATCGGCCAAAATAAACACTGGAAATTATTTTCAACTTTCTAAATCCACTGCTAGAGGGTGTAATATAGACCGCGAAGTTAATATTACGGTTTAAATAAAAAACAAATGGTTATTATTACGTAAAAATAGTTTTATTGTAAATTACTGATCATATGTATTAACCCCTTTTTTCTAACTTGTCAAATAAGGGGTGGGGGAAGGTACGAATGTTTCATAAGAAAATAGGTCATACTTTTTCTTGGATCAATCGATTTCAAAGAACTTGGTCTCATCTTAAAGAGCTTTTGTATTTTTACTAAAATATTACAATTATCAGTTTAAGTCTATTGCTAGTTGGTAGATGGAGCTTTATGACTTCTCAAAAATTTCAAATGCAATGGTGTTTTTATTTTTTTTAGCCAGAAAGAAAAGCGTAAAAAACGCATAAACTGGTGAAAACCGCTAGTCGATATCTGTTTTCGTATTTGAGTTATTTCCTAATAACCTTATTTTTTAAACGAAAAATAATTTTATTTCCAATTTATTACATTTTCCGGAATAGACTTTGGTCAAAGAACGCCTTAAAATGAACTAAATAAACTAAATAAACCTTATTTTCTAACCTTACTTTATTTACAATAAGGTACTAACATGCTCAAAATAACTTCTGATGTAAGTAGTGCGACTACGTCTTAGTAGGCCATGACTACGTTAAACAAACGCAATAAGTAAGGGCGGTAATCAATTAATGTTATTACAAGTATTTACCTTGTTGAGGTTATAAAAAGTAAGATTTAAATTTGTTTTTATTGATATTATTCTTGATATTGTTCTTTTTAGTGTTATTGTTTCTAATTACTGTGTGTTATTTCATAAAATAATGTATTCCAATCAAGAGGCATATGCCATATTGGCCATTTTTTTCCAATGTTTTAAAAATGCTGTAAATGCGTCTAGGCAATATGTTTTGCGTTACCCTGAGAGGACTCACTATTCATGAAGTGTTTCGACGATTGTCTAGGCGTTTAAGAGAAACAGACCAAGTGCAGTCTGTTGCTATACAAAGAAGATAACGTCCAATAAGGAACGAAGAAAATATTATTAGTGTCTTAGGCCTACATTAACGCTTATCCACAAGCGGGTATACGGCCCGGAATGTTGATGGGAGAATAATATTTTTGAAAATTATGTGAACGTTGAAAATTATTTGGACTTTTTAACAAACGCTTTGCCGGAGCTCATAGAAGATGTGTCACTTGCTGTAATTAGAGACATGTGGTTTCAGCATGATAGCTGCCCCGCTCATTTTTCCCAAAATGTATGAAATTATTTCTACAGGCACTTTCCCAATACTGGAAGAGGCTCCCTCATTCCATGGCCTCCAAGGTCCCCTGACCTTACCTGTTTGGACTTTTATTTATGGGGAACACTTAAAGATTTGGTGCACATTAACAGCATAACAAGGGCAACATTAGAAACAATAGTTATATCAACCCTCCGTATGTTAAACCAATACACTGAAATTAATGGTCGGCATTTTGAACATGTTAGAACTCTAAAATAAGGCAAGGTTACAAAAATAAGGTTTATTTAGTTTACTTAGTTCATTTCAAGGCGTTTTTGGACCAAAGTCTCTTCAGGAAAATTTAATAAATTGGAAATAAAATTATTTTTGTTAACAAATACGGTTATTGGGAAATACGAAAAAAAAATCGATCTGAAATACGAAAACAGATATCGACTAGCGGATTACACCAGTTTATGCGTTTTTTACGCTCTTTCTTCCTGGCTAAATATAAAAATATCATTGCATTTGAAATTTTCGAGGAAATCATGAGAATCGGAGACTTGCTCATAAAGCGTCATCTACCAATTAGCAATAGACTTAAACTGTAATGGTTGATCCAAGAAAAAGTTATGACCTATTTTCTAATCAGACATTCGTACCTTCCCCCACCCCTTATTTAACAAGTTAGAAAAAAGCGGTTAATACAAAAAAAGTTTTATTATGATCCAGTGGCGGCTCGTCAGGGTAGGCCTCTGAGGCCGCGCCTCACCCCCAAAATAAAGGAAAAGAGAATTTTTTTATATAACTTTTTATCTATTACCAATTAGAAATATACTTTTTAACAGTTTTACAACATAATAACATTAAAAAAAAAACAAAATATAATCCCATAATAAATATTTTAGAAAATAAATTCTGACCACATCAAAAAACCGACCGTGCAATCCGTGCAAACCCATTCCTAAAGAAAGTGCTCTCGAATGAGGCGAAATAATTTTAGCTTGGAAAGTTTCGACTTCTGACCCATTTATCAACGGCCGGTGCCGATGCCGGCGAGTCACCTGATTACGACAGAGCGGGATGGCGATTGCCGATGCACGCGTTTTCTATTGCATTCTTGAGGCGATAAATCTGTAGCTTGGATATGCTTTTATTGGTTATTTAAATCACATGACTAGCGAAATATTCCAACGGCTTCTTTTTACGTGGTGCGTGCGGCTGAGAAAGAAATAGGAAATAGATTGCGACAATCGCTGATTGAGGGCGTTCTGTCTTTTAAGGTGAATAAATACGCGTGAGTAAGTTTTTGTTTTGTTTTGATTTGGTAAGTTGGACCGTTCCATTTTTTGTATTTGCTTTTTGCTTTTGAAATGAATCCTATTCACGACATTATTGCTTCATTAATTGAAACGCCTTTTTTAAGAAGAAGCGAAACTGAAAAGAAACAGATATTAGGTAGCCGTCCGACGCCGAAAATTTTAGCAATATTTAACGATAAAAGGCAAGGTAAAAAATATTCAAGAACTTTTCAAATATCTTGGTACGAAACTTATAGGTGGCTATGCGGAAGTATTTATAAAGAAAGCTTATATTGTTGACATTGTATTTTATTTTATTAGGTTGCGTCAAAAATAATTGGAGTTCAGGGGGCGGATATTCGGATTTAAAAAATTTTTCACGAGCAGTAAAATCGCATGAAAGTTCAAGAGAGCATATTAAAAATTCGGTAGCACTTACAAGACTGGAGCAAAATAGGGCGACTATTGCGGATGCACTACAAGAAAATGCAAGTCTTAATAAAATTGTTTATAATGAAAATGTTCGAAAAAACCGTTTATTATTAAATTATTTAATTGATGTTACTATTACTTTGGGTAAACAGGACTTGGCATTTCGAGGTCATAATGAAACAACAGATTCTTTTAACCGTGGCAATTTTAAGGAAATATTTGCATGCTTAATAAAAAGAAATGCCGAACTTACTGAACATTGTGCTAAATTTAGTAATATTTTTACGGGACAATCTAAGACTATACAAAATGAACTAATTGGTTGCATACATCACTATATTCAAGAATATATAAAAAAAGAAATCAATGACACCGATTGTTGTTTTTTTGGCGTAATTGCGGATGATAGTACTGATATAACAGAAAAATCACAGTGTTCGATAACAGTTAGGTATGTGACCAACGGATCTTTAAAAGAAAGATTTTTAGGATTTTTTGACGTTAGCGATAATAGAACAGCAGAGAGCCTTTTTCATTTAATACAAAACAGCTTAGAGCCTTATGACTTTAAAAATAAATTGGTCGCGCAGTGTTACGATGGGGCTAGTGTTATGGCAGGTGAAATAAATGGGCTTCAAACAAAAGTTAGATCTATTGCTCCTTTAGCTATGTTTACTCATTGTTGCGCCCACAGATTAAATCTAGTTTTACAACAGGGAACAAAACTGATTACCCAAAGTCGTATATTTTTTGCCACTTTATTAGGAATACCAAATTATTTCCACCAATCACCAAAACGGTCTTTTGTGCTTAATCAGATAGTAGGTAAAAGAATTCCGCGATCTGTAGAAACGCGATGGTATACACGGTCTAAAATTTTAAACTTAGTGGCTAATGAATGGGACAATTTAATTATAGTATTTGAAACTATTATTTATGACTTAAGTTCTGGAACAGAATCTATTAATGGTGCAAAAGGATTTCTAAAGCATTTTAATGATTTCGAATTTTGCCTTTTAACGCATATTTATAAACAAATTTTTAGTTGCACTGATGTACTGTTTCAAATATTACAGTTAAAGCATTTAGATATAAATTACTGCATTTCGCAAATAAACCTTGCCAAGCAACGAATTATTGAATTTAGAAACGAGGACCATTTCAAAGAACTTTTCAATATTGCTAAAAAAGCTACTATTCTGCCAACTAACACACGTCGAGGGCAATGTTCTAGCGACTTTGATATTTTTACTAAATATAAAATATTATATTTCGAAATAATAGATTGTATAATTCTTCAATTAGGGACGCGGTTTGAAAATTTAAATAATTTAAATTTCTTTGCTTTAGTCGATTGCACAAAATATTCGGAATATGTTGAATGCTTTCCAGACGACTTATTAAATAATTTATTAAAAAATTATCCAAACATTTTTGACAGAGATAGATTAAAGAATGAGCTTTCTGTATTGTATAGGGATGAACAATTTTCAAATTTAGATGTCGAAAAAAGTCTAGCTTTGTTATTTAAAGATTTTAAAGCAATTTTTGCGGAAGCATATAAGCTTTTTAATTTAGTTTTAACTATTTCCGCAACAAGTGTACCGGCCGAACGAAATTTTTCATGTCTTAAACGGATCAAAACCTACCTAAGAAACACAATGACACAAGAACGGCTTTCGGGTTTAGCAATGATGTCAATAGAGCAGGAATTACTGTCAGAACTTAGTGAAGACCAAAACTTTTACGACCAAATTATAGATAAATTTGCAACCTTAAAAGACAGACGTATAGATTTAATGTACAAAAAGTAGTTTTTTTATCTTATTTCATACAACTATTTATTTTAAGTTTTAATAAACTAAATTATGTTTTTATTATCGCAATCACCGCTATATTTTAGTGATAGGTGTACATATTTTACTTGTTTTGTTTACTTTTTATTTACTTTTTTTAGAGTTTATTTTTTTAGTTTTTAATGGTTTAGTAGGGCTATTGGCGATGACCTCCATTAAAAAAAAAAGGTCAACGCGTCGCAGAATAATACCTCATGGGTGACGTGGAAATTTATTCACATTTAAACAAAATTAACCTCATGTAGCCTCACCCTTCAATATACTCACGAGCCGCCACTGTTATGATCAGTACGATAAAACTATTTTTACCAAATAATAACCATTTGTTTTTTATTTAAACCATAATATTAACTTCGCGGTCTGTGTTACGCCCTCTAGCAGTGGACTTAGAAAGTTGAAAATAACTTCCAGTGTTTTTTTTGGCCGATTTATCGATAATTTTTTTTCCCCAAGATTCTAGGATTAATACTTTTTGAGATATGGCCGAGAGCCATCCTTAGCTGATCACCTTGTATAATTCTTAGAAAATAATGGGAATTTGAAAAATTAAAGCCAGAAGTCTTGAAATCTCGTATCTGACGTTTTGTAAGATATCAAATACATTTTTGAGATAGTTCTATAACACTCATACATTTTAAGAGTGACATATGACAACCATACCCTTTTACAGCAAGCAAAAATAAAAGCCCACGCAAACAAGTAGCATGGATGTCTGAATTTGGGCTATTTGCAGTAGTTTCATTAAATGAAACACAGTAACAATGTTGTGTAAAGCATCTTCTTTTAACTTTCCGCATATTACTTTTAAAAACCTCCAAGGAGTTTTGAACGGCTAGAATTCTTTACAGCAACTTTGTAATAAAGTGCTCGTTTCATTGTATGGTAACTATAATCAAATCTGCGATATCAATCTGATGACAAATTTTTAGATATTTGGCAGAGAAATGACCGGCACGATTCGTTTTTAAAATAGCTTGAGCTATCAGTGTTATTTAAATCCCCATACGATTTATAAATAAAATTTTATTACTTTAAAATATTCGTGACCAGAATCTGAGTTGTTAACAGATTTGCTTAGCCAGAACGCTGCAAATCCATCGAAAACTTGCGCACCATTTAACAAAACATTCCCAAACTAATCCGCGACATTTCGCCATACACAAACATAAATAAAATCCCTATTAAACCCTTTTAACTAAGTAGTTACGGTAAACAACAAGGAGCCCAAATTAATGCTAAGTGGACAAACGATGAAACATTTCGATCGCAAAATATTTACACTAGTGTTCAATTTATTAATGTCCGCTCGGGGAGATTTTACAAACAAAACTTTATGTACATAACCGGGTGGTATGCTTTATCATAAGCTTAGCCTATTTAAAAGCAAACTGCGAATAAGTCCGTCAATAAAATGTGTCTTAAAAAGTATATTTTTTGGGACGAGGAACTATCAAATTTATTTTATAAATTTTATAACATTCGTTACAAAATTCCATCGAATTCCACGGGGAAGGCCAAATTATTGCCCTACCAATAGAAGTATTTCTGTAGTGGTTGACGGTTATTCATCTGACTTACACAATAAAAGCAGGCGTTCCACAGGGTTGAGTGATGGCACATATCATATTCCTTTTACACATCAATGATCTACTTTTACTACTATCATGATCTAGTATCTTCTACCAGCAATCCTATTCACAGCTATGCTGACGACAGTACACTCCACTCCAACATACAACTGCCCAAACCTGCTTCCAAGACAGAAATGGATCATAGGCGTAAAGTGATGACTTTATCCTTAACCGAGGACCTCCATAAAATACTAGAATGAGGAGCAAAGAAGCGTGTTCAGTTTAACACCACTAAGACAATCATGTTTAGAATGACCCAATAATATTTTGCTCAGTGTTGCAAACAGATCTACAAACTAATTTAACCAGCCGATCTAATGGAGTGCGTTGCGAACTGACAACTTTGGACGTTGAGCTACGCGGAAATCTTTCCATTGATTCCAACTTTATGGAATACAATACGAAGTTGGGATCCATTTAGGGGGTATTTTATCTTACATTCCATTGGCCTTCTATTCGGAGTATAATAATCTGTCACTGATATTCTGTTGTAAGCTTGGGATTTCATCTTTTTATATTAAATTATTTTAATATATTTTAAACTTCGTGGTTCTCTGGTTCCCTCGGGATAGGATGCCGTCTTTGTTTAAAAAAAAATCCGTAAATTTTCTTACCCGGAACTTCCCTCATAATGAATATTTTCTTTTCTTAGGAATAGTGAAGTGTGACCCAATTCAGTTCCCTACCTAGCCATTTACTAACACATATACATCACATTTAATATTTGTGAAGAATTTGAAGTCAATAGAATAAGAAAATCTTTTTACGTTGATTTTTAAACATTTTATTTGGTCGCCATTTTAAATTCGTACCACAATTTTACTATTTTATCTCTTATATCACACTTAACACTTGCACAATTTTTTAGTTTTTCAGGCTGACTTTTTAACTATTTTATTAGTCCTCCATCTTCGATTCATAGCAAAATGTTACCAGTTCATTTCTATGTAACGCTTAATTTTTGTGCCAAATTTGATAATTTGGATAATCAGTTTTTTAGTGATTTTTTTTACATTTCATCAGGCCGCCATTTTGTTCCGCCACATTGGATATTTACCAAAATGTTACCAGGTCGTCCCCATAAGACCTTTAATGTTTGACCAAATCTTAAAGTTAATCAGATAATTTGTTTTTTAGCTATCCTCCCAAGACAGTTAGACCGACTGAATCGAGAAAAATATGTTGTTGGGCATCTAGAAACACTAAAACTTCAAGCTAGGTAAAATCTTGGATGCGGATTTTTTCACGATTACAAACATTTTATTTGGCCGCCATTCTGTACCGCCATCTTGTATTCGTACCACGATTTTAATAGCTCATCTCTACATCACACTTAATTCTCGCACACAATTTGCAATCAATCTAATAAGTAGTATTTCATGCTGTTTTTTTAAATATTTTATTAGGCCCCCATTTTATTACACCATCTTGGATTTGCACCAAAATTTTACCAGTTCATTTCTACTACGTTTATATATTATTAATTATTATTAATTTTTAAATTTTAACATATTACGTTTAATATGTTTTGTTCTCCTTTTTTGCAATTCAACTGCTGGGACATGAATATTATCATTAAAAACGCCACATTATTTGAACCGTTGTAACGTAAAAATGTTAAAATTTAAAAATTATTGACCCTACCATCTTGTAAGTAATTTTAAGTATGTATTGACTGGGTATATCTTTTATTCTTTTGCTTGTCATTTTAATGTTAAATTATAATTCTTATTGGACCTATTCTTTATAATTTTTTTAGTTGCTCCTGATAAAGCTAATAAACATTGGCGAAATATTGAGCACTTAAGAAAAAAAGAGTTTTTTCTTTTTTTTTCCCACGGACCGCTAGACTCGAAATAAAACGTCTTTGTAATTTCTGTACAGTCGAAAATACTTAACTTGTATATATATATATATATATATATATATATATATATATATATATATATTATCCTAATTTTTCTTGGTTTGAGGTCAATACATATATATTTTTAAACATATATTTCGTTTCTAAACTGACGTTTCGACCATAGTTTTGGTCTTTTTCAAACCTAAAATTTGTTTAGCACTATTTATTTAAGTTTATAAAGTATTAAAAATTTAGGACTTACCATAGAACGTAAAATAGTTGACTAAAAAGTATACATAATCCACATATCTGACATATACTACACATATTTAATTTACATTTTACAAATATTGTGGACGTTTATTACAGATTTACAAGTAACGAGCGAACACTGTTATAGTAAAGATATATACAATTTATTTAGGTTGTTTATGTCTTTTTTGTCATTTATGGCGACATAAACAACCTAAATAAATTGTATATATCTTTACTATAACAGTGTTCGCTCAGTCGCTTGTAATTTGTCTGTAATAAACGTCCACAATATTTGTAAAATGTAAATTAAATATGTGTAGTATATGTCAGATATGTGGATTATGTATACTTTTTAGTCAACTATTTTACGTTCTATGGTAAGTCCTAAATTTTTAATACTTTATAAACTTAAATAAATAGTGCTAAACAAATTTTAGGTTTGAAAAAGACCAAAACTATGGTCGAAACGTCACCTTAGAAACGAAATATATGTTTAAAATATGTACTAATTTTGTTGTTAATGTATTGACCTCAAACCAAGAAAAATTAGGATAAATATATATTGAAAAAAAAGGTCAAAGAACACAAAGCAAAAAAAAAATATATAAGTATGGGTGAAGAAGTTAAACTATTGAAAGCACATATGGACGCCATATTGTGAACGAAATGAAAGAATATGAAAACATCTTCGAAAAATTGCCAACCAAAAGAATAGAAGAGTGTTTTTATTGAGATGTAAAACAGAAAACTTACAACCAACCTTTCTTAATCTTAAAATGTCTCATATAAAATTCGAAAATGTAAACCTTGAACGTAAATATAACCAGTTTGTCTTACCAAAATTTATTTTAAGTACATTAAATTTATTAATTACAGAAACAACTTTAAACATAACAAATTTACGAAATAAATTCAAGCATCTCGAAAATCGCCTTACGGAAAATTTACCAAATACAATTTTCATTAAATTTAAACTCCGCAATATACAAAAAACTAAAAAACTTTTCCAAGAAATAAAACAAAACAATAAAAATAAACTAGACCACCTAATTTCAAAGCAAAAAGCTCCCCCTCAACAAAAAACAACATCAATGTGGGTAGAAAACCTAACAGATCAAAATATTCCAGATTACGCTATGGAAATTTTAAGCTTAGGACCTAATTTTGCAACGGAATTAAATAATGATAGACTTTTGCCAACTACCGATATACTATGTAACATTGAAAACGGTATAAATCATTTGAGAGGTGGAGAGAAAGACGAAATTAGAGCAAAATCTTGTAATATATTAACAAATTTTAAAACTAAACTGAAAAATCAAACAAACAAAAATAAAAAACACTCAATAAACTTAACAAAAACTAAAAGTTTTTTAAAAAATAACCCTTCTATAAAGGTTCTAAAAGCCGATAAAACAAACAAAACAGTGTTAATGAGTTCTGCTAACTACAACATAAAAATGAATGAAATATTAAATGACACTAAAACATATAAAAAAATTAAACAAGATCCCACAAACCAGTATCAAAAAAGAAATAATGAATTAGTTAACTCTTGGGAAAAAAATCTTTTTATATCACCCGACACTGCTAAAAAACTAAAAATCCGCAATAGTGTACCACCCAAAATTTACGGATTGCCTAAACTACATAAAGAAAATATCCCATTACGGCCAATTGTCTCATGCATTCAATCCCCGTTTACACCACTATCAAATTTTCTAAAAAAAATCTTAAAAAATATTGTACATAAAAATAATTACTATATCAAAGACTCCTATCAATTTAAAGAAAAATTAAAACAGTTAGAAATTCCGGAAAATTACCAACTGATATCGCTTGATGTTGTTTCCCTGTATACCAGCGTTCCAATCTCATTGGCTACCAGAATAATTAAAAAGAAATGGTCTGAAATAAAAAAATATACAGATATTCCTCAAGATGAATTTCTTAAAGCAGTAGAATTAACACTAAATTCTACATATTTCATATACGAAAATCAGTTATATAAACAAATAGAAGGTTGTGCTATGGGAGCATCTATATCAAGCGTCGTTGCCCAAATAGTTATGGAAGATTTAGAGGAGACTGTTCTAAGTAATGTGGAATTTAATATACCATTTTTTTATCGTTATGTCGATGATTGTATTACTGCAATCCCATCTGGCCAAACAGAAATTATTTTAAAGCAATTTAATCAATACCATAAAAGACTACAATTTACAATTGAAAGCGAAGAGAACAACAAAATCAATTTTTTAGACCTAACATTACATCATATAGGAAATAAAATTAAAACGAAATGGTACACAAAACAAACTTGGTCCTCTCGATACCTAAATTTCAGCTCCTGTCACCCAATGTCTCAAAAAAAATCTGTAATTATTGGTCTGGCAGATCGGGCAATTAAGCTGTCCGACTCTGAATTCAGAGAACTAGCAATTAAAAAGGCTAAAGCAGCATTAACTCTAAATCAATACCCTAAAAAATTAGTAAATAAATTATTCAAAAGCAGAATACATAAATATTATAATTCTGAAAATGCCATTATTACATCAAATCCACCTAAAACAAAATACATTTCTCTGCCTTTCATAAATGGTTTATCCCAGCAATTTCAAAACCTTTTTAAAAAATATAACATCACGACAAGTCACAAAGCCCATAACTTATTATCAAAGAACTTCAGCAACTTAAAATCGAAAACGCCAATTAATAAAAAAAGAAATATAGTCTATCAGATCCCTTGCAATAATTGTAACGGTGTTTATATTGGACAAACAAGCCAATACTTAGAAAATAGACTGAAAAGTCACAAATATGATAAAAAGAACAGCACCGCATTAACACACCATGAGATGTCCAAAAAACATACTTTCAACTACGAACAAGTGAAAGTATTAAAATCCGAACCTCAGTTGAAAAAAAGAGAATTTTTTGAGATGGCTGAAATTCAAAAAAACAAAAACGCCATAAATGACAAAAAAGACATAAACAACCTAAATAAATTGTATATATCTTTACTATAACAGTGTTCGCTCAGTCGCTTGTAATTTGTCTGTAATAAACGTCCACAATATTTGTAAAATGTAAATTAAATATGTGTAGTATATGTCAGATATGTGGATTATGTATACTTTTTAGTCAACTATTTTACGTTCTATGGTAAGTCCTAAATTTTTAATACTTTATAAACTTAAATAAATAGTGCTAAACAAATTTTAGGTTTGAAAAAGACCAAAACTATGGTCGAAACGTCACCTTAGAAACGAAATATATGTTTAAAAATATGTACTAATTTTGTTGTTAATGTATTGACCTCAAACCAAGAAAAATTAGGATAAATATATATTGAAAAAAAAGGTCAAAGAACACAAAGCAAAAAAAAAATATATATATATATATATATATATATATATATATATATATATATATATATATATATATATTGCTGGAACTTCGAAGTACACCAAGGAAATTTTTCAAAATTCAAAGTGAAATATTTTCAATACGGATGACGATTTAGAGTAACGGTTTTCGGAATTTGTTTGACCAATCCCTCGAGCATGTAGCCCGATAGGGACAACCTCAGATACCGTGTTATACAGGGTATTATATAAGACCCTGTCATTTTTTGAAAAGTTTATTCGACCAGAACTCTTACTGTGGAAGATTTCTTTTTCTCTTTGTGCAACCAAAATAATCTAGAGCTAGGTACAAAAAAAAACATTTCCAAGTGGTTTTGAAATTTTTCCTTCCTTTGCGACATAGAGGGTTTTATAGAAAAATTGATTTCTTTAAAAATGGTTTGTTAAACAAAGCCCACTTATGGTAATCCGATTCAGTATGATCTATCATTATTCATGTTGAATATTGTATATACAATGCCCCAAAAACTGATTCTAAACTTTAACCATGTTCGATTTCTGCTCCGCCAGATAGGTAGTAATCAGGCCTTTGTTACTCACTGCATTGTTGGGACATATTCTCAGTTAATTCGAAATGTTGGGCAAAGAGGTTAAGTAAATCTGTATTAACAAAAATAACATGTGACACTATTTTATTGCTAAAAAGAGAATTATATCAACGATAAAAGGCGACTTTTTATTAAATTAAAGGCAATATCTGAAAGGACTAGAGCAAATTTCAAATGTAAAAAAACTGTTTCGGTAAGAATGTCCATTATTACTAAAACTGGCATTAGAAGGAACATCGAATTCAAGGTTGATAGAAAATCACTATTTAACGTTTTAGTTTTTGGCGAAAAAATATTCATGTTGGAAAATTGAAGGGTGCCGACCTTGTTCATAATCAGATAGTTATACCTTTTATTACCACAAGTGAAAGAAACGAAGAAAAAATTTCAAAATCGCAAGAAATGCGTTTTTTCGTACCTAGCTCTAGATTATTTTAGTTGCACAAAAAGAAAGAGAAATCTTCTATACTAATAACTCTGGTCGAAGAAACTTAAAATAAATAACAATTATATAATCCCCTGTATAAGACGGTTGCTATGGTGTCCTGAGGCGGACCTTATCGGGCTGCATACTATGGATATTGATCAACAAAAGCTGATAACTCCACCTCAAAATTGTCAACCGTATTGAAAATATTTCACTTTGAATTTTCAGTAAACATTTCCTTGGTGCACTTCGATATTCCATATATATATATATATATATATATATATATATATATATATATATATATATATATATATATATATATATATATATATATATATATATATATATATATATATATATATATATATATATATATATATATATATATATATAAAGATATACTTTATAAAAAATGCATACTGTCCAATATATTATGCTTTATATCAAAGAGGATTGTAATTTGGAGTACATCTGTAACATTTTTTGTCAGTCCTAAGTCACTTAAACCTTTCAAGTTGAATGTATTCGTTTATTAACGGACCAGCACTACATGTGGTAATAAGGATAGAAAATGTGTTCGAAAATCGGCTAAACCAGTGGCGTAGCTATAAGGTGGCAGTTGCTGTGTGCCACAGAAATGTCTGAAATCTAAAACTAAATTCAAGTTTTTTTTGTCTTGGATTATAATCACATATTTGTAACAAAGGTAAGCATTTTTTTAAGTTCCCACTTTACCAGAAACGGTTGCCAATATAAAGCGAGGAGAAAATACTTTTAATTAAATATATATCTACCGGGTTTTAAGCGAGCTAGTACACATTTCTTATGTTGCGATTCCACAATTCGGTGTAACTTCGTAAAGTATTTATATACTTAGTGTGTTACGGAAATAACCTTCGTGACATCAACAGTCAATTTTTCGCACTATTTTAAGCATTTCATTTTCACGCTCGAACCATTTTGAAAAAGAAAAAATTTTACTTTACATTCTAAAAGTGAATATAAAAATGGAGGGTTTAAAATTCTCTTGTCCAAAATAGTTAGAGCTTGACAATGTAATACTTAATGTGGTGCAAAAAATTACTCTTATCTTTATCTAAGCAGTGATGTAAAATGTATAAACAGATGATTAAATTAACAGCGATGTATCCACATGATCTCTTTAGACAAGGGTCCATGAGAGCCTAGCTAATTTTGCACTTTTTCTTGCTATATTGGACAACATACTTTAACAAAAATGTATTGGTTCATGGTGAAAAAAGATGCTAATGGAGATTATTGCTGCAGTCTGAATTTCTATCGTTGGGCGAGTATCATTTTGAGAGAACACAGCATTTAAACTCCCGGGAATTATAGGTACAATTCGCTGCTCGTTTTGCATATTGATAATAATTGCAACTGTCATTGTTGAAAATTAATATAACCTTGTAAATGTTCGACGTGTGTAGGGCCTTTTAATGAAATAATTAGCATTTTTAGTTGCACTGTATAAAAACAAATTAGCAGAAATTAGTAGAGAGTTGTTCTGATATGTACGCGAAAAATACAAATTTACAGGGTAGTTTTAATTAATAGCTTAAAATGCAGCATGTAACTTTTTTCTCTTATTTAAGGACTAAAAGTTCATATAAACAAGTGCGAAACCTTCGTCTTTGAGATACAGGGTGATAAAAATTTGTTTTGAGAACTTTTCATGACCTCGTAAATTTCTAGAAATAAATCATTCAATATCTACCAAATTTCTATACCTAATACGTTTTAGAAAAATCTACGGGGTGTTATTTTTCCCAAGACCCCTTTTACCCCCCCCCCTCGAAATTTTTACTATGTCGACACTGGCCATTTTTATAACAAATTTTAATTCCTTATTCTGTTTTATAACTTTTTGGTCTTTTAGATTTTTTCGATATTTTATACTGTTTAGAAATTATTTAGCAAAATGTCCATTCATGTCCACCTATTTTTAAGGTCATAGTGCATTAACATTACAATTTTACCATTTTTCCTGTGTTCCATATGTCATGACCTTGAATGAATGGACATTTTGCTAACGATCAAAAAGTTACAGAACAGAATAGAGAATTTAATTTTGTAGTAAAAATGGCCAGTGACACCGTGGTAAAAACTTGGGGAGAATAAAAGGGATCGCGAACTGGGAAAAAGTAACACCCTGTATATTTTTCTACAATGGAATGTTGCCATTTGGCAGGCACTGTTGACAGTATACTGCTTATTAGCGTTACGATAGCGCAATTGGTTAGAGCAATGGGCTAGAGATCCAGTGGTGCGGGTTCGATCCCCGCTCGTACCAAAACTTTTACTGTTGATCAAATATTTCTAAAAAGTGTTACACAGTTTAAACAAAAACTGATAAAATAATTCTATTAAAAATTTGGATTATACGGGCATAACGTAAAAATTATAAATTTACTAATATGGACGGAACCTAACAGCGATGCCAGATTTGACGTCAGTCAGGAACGCCGCGCCATAAGGTTAGAAGATTTGGTAGGATCAACAATGGTTATGCTACTGGTGGGCTTGCATATGTACAAGTTCTAATGAATTAGAGCAATGGAATAAAGATCCAGAGGTGCGGGTTCGATCGCCGCTCGACGAGTACTTTTACAGTTAAAATGTTTAAAAAAATATTTGACAATAAAAAAAAATTAAAAAATTCTTCTATTAGTATACTGCGTGCTAAATTTGAACATATCGTCACATATATATACGAAGACGATGAAAACATCTAAAAAAAATTAAAAATTGCGGGCAGATGTTTATATGAACTGCTAGTCGTAATATGAACCAACAAATTGCATCGTGTATTTTTAGCCATTAAAAAGACCCGGTAAATAGTCTTCTATTTCTTTTTACTGACTAATGATTTGAAATGTTTAAAATGTTTCGTAAAACCCCATTTTTTCTTTAAAACAACTTAATTAATTAAAAATCAGTACTGATAATAAATGCGCAAGACACAATTACTGAAAACGTGTTGATATACGAGATAAAAATTTGAACCAAATTTATTTCACTAAGCATTTTGGTTCTTGTAAAGAATTTTACCCACGGAATTTGACAAATTAGAAATATATATTTAAAAGATTACCTTTTATTAATAATTCCAACACACACACAAAAAACCAGTATGGATGAACCACTTTTTTCAAATTAGAATCATAAAAACTAAGTTTCTGGAAGGTTGCGCTTTAGATATTCTAAAGCGTTGACCATATTCTTTGATAACCGTTTGACACGTAATTCAGCTAAGTGACAAAATAAACGGAGAATTCATGCGTTGGGGATGCCATGTTGCCAAATTTATTTTTAATATATATAAATTATGTAAGAAAAACGGAATAAAACTTTGGGAACTATTTACACCATCGCCGATTTTGATGATTTTTTATATACAGATGGATATTGGGGTCCTGATCACGAATTCGAAGTCAATTTTTTTGGTCACGTTTCGTTTATAAGTTATTCATCCTCAAAGTTCATAATTTACTATATGAAACTACTTACTACAAACAATTATAAAGACATAAAATAAACTGTCTTTGATTTTCTTGCCTTAGTTATCTAAAAAATTGGAGAACACGCAACCGTATTTCATATTTTTTGGACTAGTAAATTTTCCCTAGTGTTAGTATCTTGACATCATGAAAAACCTTCTAGTTACAACTTTAAAGAGAAACATTAATTAATTCAAATTAATTATGAACATGTGTTACATACATAGGTGGATCGGTCCCAGCATGAGCGCACAAGTTGGATTAGTACCGGGTTAGCACCAGGTTAGGCGCTGTAGGCATCATCGTTAAAACTTACGTTAAAGTTAAACAGAAAAAAACGAACAGACAGACCGACAAAATTGAGAAAACATGTTTTTCGGCATCTGATTACTCTAAAACGTAAAGATCTGAAAAAATTTCAGAGGGTGATTTTTTCACGATTACAACTATTTCCCTTTACGCGGGAAGTAATTATGTACTATTTCATTCAAAAAAGCAAAATTTGTTATTTTTTGTTGGATTTGCTATATTAATTTGCTTATTCTGATAAACTCTAGCAGTTCAGGTGAAATCCTACAAAAAACTAAAATACACTAAAACTTTTTTCTATCTCTTAAAAACAAATGGTATGGGGCCAAAAATATAAGGAAACACCTCGTACATATATAAAGAAAATACGTAGGGTGGAATTCAGAACCTCCTCCTTCTTTCAAGTCGGTTAAAAATGATTCTCAAAACGGTAACCGTGTCTAATTAGTTAAAAGGTAGAGAGCCAGTAAAAAGCAACTCGCACAGAAGCGTCAGTAATCCCAGGAAAGGTTATGGGTATTTAAAAATAACCAGTTAAATATGCATTTTATATTTTTATTACTTTTCTTTCCGAGCGTTATTATCTGGCAGTATTCTATTTACCCGGGCGGATATAATCTCGGCGCTAAACGAATAATAAACCTTTTATGACAAGTAAATTCTGCGTCAAGGCCGAAGGGCCATTCTAATCCTATGTATATTTATTTTTAGCGCTAATACTGACCCACTGAAAGTGTACTTCGTGTTCTACATAAAAGTACCCACTATACTATTTCTTTAAATTTGAAGTTCTTTTAAAATATAATGTTTCCATGTATAAAGGGTGTCCCAATTTTGCTGGGACATCAACGTTTGGGCGTTTGGGTGGTAATTTCCAGTTTAGAAAGCATCAATGTATATACAGAGTACAAAATGTTTGTCCACACACACCTATACACTATAAAAAAAACTATAGGAGGCCATGGATAATATAACTATTTGTTTTAAATTTGACAGTTTTTCAATTTATCTGTGTTTTTAGTTGCTGCTGTTTTATTGAAATCATTGAAATTTAAATGATTAGACTTTAAAAACGTTGCCTTGTATCGGTGTTTACTTGTTCTATTTTAAAAAATCGCTCAGTATTCAGTACTGAAGCGGTGTTTACTTGTTCTATTTTAAAAAATCGCTCAGTATTCAAGTCAAGAGCGACGAAATTTGTATAACAGTTACATTGAAAATAATAAAAGTACAGCACTTGTATTAAGAGAGTATCGCCGAATATTTCCCATGGCAAAGATACCAAACAAGAAAACTGTTGACAAAATTTGCAGTGATTTATCAACTCATGGAGTTTTGAAATATAAAGAAAGGGAAAAAGCCCTTCCAGTCGTCTCTGACATTTTCAAATGTAGGTTTTATTATATTTCATTGAATATCCAACTCTTTAAGAGATGCAGAAAGGGATTTGAATTTTTCCATGACCAGCATACAACGAGTACTAAAAGAAAACAAAATATCCCCATATAATTTACTTCCAGTATAACTTTTTAAGTGAAGCTGATTATCAGACCAGACTGGATTTTTGTATGCAAATGATGGACCTGCGTTTTGAGAGAAGAATTTTTAAATAAAATCCTTTGGACAGATGAGACGATATCTTCCACTACGAGAATGCATAACAGAAAAAATACTTACATACGCTACTATTCTGAGACAAGTAAACATTTGGTAAAGTAAATTAAAAGGCAAGGACACCAAAGTGTTGAAGTGTGGTGTGGTATTATAAATGACCGCATAATAAGACCTGTGTTTTTGACCACTATTACAGCATTCTCCCAAGACCTGCGGTATCCACTTTTATGCTGATGACGTTCAACTCCTTGGTTTCTCACCTTCTTCAATGGCTGAAGCTGAAGGACTAAAAACAACGATTTGACACTAAATCCTTGAAAGTGTCAACTTAGCTCCCTACGTTTTCAATCAGATCTCGAGCTTGTTCCCAGAAGGGACATCTAAAGATTCATTAAAGAGTGAGATTCTACATAGCACTCTAAAATTTAATTTTAATTTTAGTTTGTTTTAGTGCCTAATATTTACTCTTACTGTGTTATTTCTTTTTGGTTGGGACTTGGTTTTGATAGCACTGGTTTTAAGTGTACCCTCTCCTTTTGTGTACTCCTTTTAATTTTATTTTATATTTTGTGCACAATAAATTATTTTTGAATTTGAATTTTTTATGGGAAACACTTAGACAGAGTGAATAAAAATCGTAAAATTATTCTGTAAATGAACTAAAACAAAAAATTCGTGAAGAAATGATTAGTCTTAATAATAGTGACGCCGTCCGAAACGCTGTGGCAAACATTCAAGCCCGATATACACTGTGTATAGCAGAAAACAGGCAGTATGTGGAAAATCGAAATTATATAGTCGTTTGTTTTAAATATTTCCTATTTTTCTATTTCCATGTCATCTGTTGTTATGTTATCTGTTGTTTATGTTGATAGTTATATTACCCAAGAAGTTTGTTTCTAATATTAATTTTCAATAATGGTTTTAAATTTAAAATTTAGCAATAAATAAATATAGAACAATATTAGACTATAGTTACGCAAATAGAAAGATTATCCATTCCATGGCCTCCAATAGTTTTTTTTTTTTGAGTATGCAGCATCATAATATTCAAGTAATAATTGATTGATATATATATATATATATATATATATATATATATATAGTGAGGAAAAAAGTATGGACTACCCCTAAGAATTTGGTAGTCTGTAGCTTTTATGGAAAATGCTCGAACACGTTAATTTAGTTTTTTAGTTTCCCGCATTCTGATAAAATTGATTATTATTGATTGATTGAAAATATGACGTAATCGACATTTTTTTTAAATGGCAACATACGGCATGTGATACATCATTTGAAAGCTCTTGTTTCGCTCAGTATATTCCTAGATTTTTTACCCTTAATAATTTGGTAGACTTCAGGTTTTATGGAAAATGCTCGGATACGACAATTTGGTTTTTAATTTCCCACATTCTGATAAAATGTATTTGTTTTTTTTTTTGACATCCGCCAAAAATATGACAAATGTCAAATAATTGAGCAAGCGCCATTTTTAAACGGCACGACCGAATGGGACTAAAATCTAGGAACATACTGAGTGAAACCAGAGCTTTCAAATGATCTTTCATATGACATATGTTGCAATTAAAAAAATGTCGATTACATCATATTTTTGACAGATGTCAATAAAAAAAACTAATAAATTTTATCAGAATGTGGGAAACCAACAAACTAAATTACGGTGTTCGAGCATTTTCCATAAAACCTGAAGACTACCAAATTAATAGGGGTAGTCCATATTTTTGTTCCACGCACAATTGAACGGTCGCCATTTTGAAATGGCACAGTAGAATTGCACTAAAATCTAGGAACATACTGAGTGAAACAAGAGCTTTCAAATGATGCATCACATGCCATATGTTACCGTTAAAAAAAAATGTCGATTACGTCATATTTTTGACAGATATCAATAAAAAAAAAACTATTAAATTTTATCAGAATGTGGGAAACAAAAAAACCAAATTACCTTGTTCGAGCATTTTCCATGAAACCTGAAGACTACCAAATTATTAGGGGTAGTCCATATTTTTGTTCCATGCACAATTGAACGGTCGCCATTTTGAAATGGCACAGTAGAATCGCACCAAATTCTAGGAACATACTGAGTGAAACAAGAGCTTTCAAATGATGTATCACATACCATATGTTACCTTTTAAAAAAATGTCGATTACGTCATATTTTTGACAGATGTCAATAAAAAAACAAATAAATGTTATCAGAACGTGACAAACTAAAATACTAAATTAACGTATTCGAGCATTTTCTATAAAACCTACAGACTACCAAATTGTTAGGGGTAGTTCATACTTTTTTTCCACACTGTATATATATATATATATATATATATATATATATATATATATATATATATATGTAGGTATTTATTATTATATGACCATTTGATTTTGATCATAAAAAACATAGTGGGTGGTTTAAAAAAATCGCCTATTTTCACTTTAAAAAGATGCAAGATTGATTTCGTAGTATGTCCACCCTGTATGTGGAAATTACCACCCAAACTCCCAATTTTAGATTTTTGCTATTTTTATAGTGATTTGAAAAATAGCTCCAGTTTTCAAAAAATCACACATAACCTACATTATCTCGGAATCTACGCAGAAATCGGCTAAAGTTTAAATTGGTAACATGTTTATTTTTGGCAAGGAATCAAATAATGAACAAAAATACTGGGTGATCCATTTAAAATTTTATAGTAGATGTCGTCCCAGGAAAATTGAGACACCCTGTATACATGGAAATATTATATTTTAAAAGAACTTCAAATTTAAAGAATTTTGTATGAAACTTTTTTTCGTATCTATTACAATTTTCAAGATACTATAGTGGGTACTATTATGTGGAACCCGGTGTACTTGCCAGAATAATAATAGGTATGACAAGCATTACGAGTGGCTTTATTGAACAACCGTCATATATTTCTTATGGCTTTATTGACGACCATGGCGGAAACACCTAGCGGTACCAACTATTAGTCTGAGTGTTTTTTATTACGATATCTGAACGCCATAGCGCCGAAAATACATACAGAATTATAGGTCTTCGTTAATCGCACAGGTAACGGAGGGTAGTTGGCCCCCAAATTACTCCCGCCGATTTATTCGAATGTAGGTTTAAAAAAGTCAATTTTAAATTATCTTTGATTTATATTTTTGATTAACACCGTACAACATCCTTTCCTTAATTAGTATCAGATTTAATCGAAATCCACATACATGCGTTTTACAGTATGGGAACGTCTTATATTGGTGTTTACACAATGCATCCGGTCGTATAGTGATAATAAAACCTGAAAAATACTGCTGAAGCTCCTGCCAAGTCAATTAATACCTTCGGTAAAAAGCACGTTTAAATCATATTGACTGATTTTATACACAAGCAAATTGATTATTATTTGACTGCATGGAAATATATTATTTAGACGTACGTATAGTTGTTTGTACCAAATTAATTTTTTGTTTAAATCTTTTTTTGTATAATCAGTGATGTGTATCTATCTATACCTCAGAACCCCCAAAAATCATTTAATTCGAAGTCAGTTCACAGCTTGACAGCTACTCGTATAAGGGAGAGTTGCTGGAGTAGATGGATCTATTGAAAAAGACCTCATATGCCAAAAAAAAAAGCCGCGGAGTAGCAAAAATGTTGGGTCTTGTTAACAATTACACCCACGAAATTTGATAGTTTTTGAATATAAAATATAAAGTTAACCTTCTTTTTAAAAGAAAAAAATAAATGGATGAACCACTCTTTCTATTAAAAAAAAAAAAACAAAAAGAAGTTCGACATTTTCACTGCATTTCGATGCGAAAAGTCCTTATTATGACAGTATTAAGAAAAGCTTCTTTCAATGTTGCCAAACCTACATTATAGCAAGCATCTTGAATAACATTTTACAAGTAATTGGCGGATTCCTACTCAAAACAAAAAAGTTTTTTTAATTTTTTGCGTTTTTTACATCATTGCCGATTTTGATGATGTTTTATTTATAGGTGAATTTTGGAGTCCTGATTACGAATCCAAAGTCATAATCATAACTAAGGTCCCCATAGTAAACGTACACTAAAATAATTGAATGGCGAAAAGAATACGTAAGAAAAATAAACCACGACCAAAAAAACGTCTTTAAGTCTTGCCGACGAAGCTGGTTATTTTTGAATAAAGTTTTTTTTTTGGCCACGGTAGGCACCAAAAGACAGACCAAATAGGACTGTTATATGAACATTAATCTTGGTTAACTAAGCATCTTCGAAACATAATAAACTTAAGCTTGTTTTTTCTTCTTATACTTAACAATAATTCGAGATGTGTAATTTTTATGACAATACTAATATATGCACTGATATTTTCTTGCTGTATAAAAAAAACCAAAAATAATAAAAATAATTTTCTTATCAATATTTATGAAAAGTACTTTGTCGTTTTTCCCAAATGATGTTTTATATATTTAATGTATATACTCTGAAAGTTTTAAGTATCTACTACAATGATTCTGAAAATGTTATTGAAATCGGTTAATTCCCATATATATTTTCTTTAATAAACTCATGGACAAAATTATCGAATATTTTTTGTAATCATTATTTTTTCAAAATAAATTTTAAATAATCGCCGTAAACGTACATGAACTGAATATTAGGATCTAGTAGGCTGATTACTCGCTTGTTTTAACATATTTTGACGTTTAATTAACATTAATGGCGCATGTCATTTTCTTTTGTGCATTTTATCAAAAACAAATAATAACATATTTTGTGAATTAAGCTTGAACTTAAGTTACTGTAGGTTAATTAACTAAGTAATAGCAAAAAGTGTTTCTGTTTGTTGCTAAAAAACATCAGTATGCCACCAGTTAGACACTGCACTGAAGTTAAAGCGGTGCAAATTGTAACTCTATATAACGAAGGATATAAACAGAAGGATATCGCACGACGTCTAAGGAGAGGTCAATCTACAGTATCGAATATTTTAAAAAGGTATGAAGAGACTGGAAATTACGTACGTAGACCTGGTCAAGGGCGCAAGAGATGCACAACAGCAATTGATGATCGATTTTTGATACTTAATTCTACACGAAATCGCACATTGACATCGTCGCATCTCAAAAATGAATTACTTAATGTAAGACAAGTTAATGTAAGTTCAAAAACAGTTAGGCGAAGATTAAAAGAAGCAGGTTTGAAGCCAAGACGGCCCGCCAAAGTTCCACGTCTTCTCCAAAATCACAAAGTTCAACGATTAGAATTTGCTAGAAGGCATATTCAGTGGGATAACGAAATATGGAAGAATGTTCTCTTTACGGATGAGACCAGAATACAATTATGGAAGCCCGATGGTCGAAACCACGTCTACAGAAGAGTTGGAGAACGGTTTGCTCCCTGCAATCTCGTAGAGACTGTTAGTTTTGGCGGTGGCGGTATAATGTTCTGGGGCGGTATTTCTTGGGAGGGACGCACCGAACTTGTGGAAGTGATTGGACGAATGACAAGTGACTTGTATATTGAAAACATTCTTCAAGAACATGTTTTGCCTTATGTCGGTCATATTGGATATGAAGAATTCATATTAATGCACGATAATGCTCGACCGCATGCAGCTGATATAGTGACTAATTACCTTGATGCGGTCCACATTCAAAGATTAGATTGGCCACCATATAGCCCCGACTTAAATCCAATAGAACATGCATGGGACTATCTTAAACGCCGCATACGACGAAGAAATCCCGTTCCAAATACAATAAACCAGCTTCGGATTGCTGCAGAAGAAGAGTGGAATGCAATTCCTCAAGAATATATCCAGAATGCTCCTTAGCAGCATGCCGAGAAGAATGGAAGCAGTAATTAGATCTCGAGGTGGGAATACTCGTTACTAACTATGCTTTAATTTTAATCAAAAAACTTGTAATTGCCTTCCAATTATTATTTAAATAAGATGTAAATATCCTTAATTTTTATAACGTTTAGAATTAATTTTTTTCACGATCTTCTTCTGGTAAAAACTTAACATTGTTCACTAAAATATTTTAAAATAAACAGTTTCTTGCAAATGGTAGCATTTAAATAACTTGATTCATCAGTTTTTTTTTTAAAGAATGAAAAATTAAAAATATTCGATAATTTTGTCCATGAGTGTATATACCCTTAAAAATACTAATTGCCTACGTCAGTGACAAGATTTTGTTCTGGTATTTTCAATTTGATTCAAACTTTTTTAAACATATATCCCTAAAAAAATATTAAGCACTACGCTAATGATTCCGCAATTGTATTAGAGCGTCTTGGGCATTTTGAATATAAGAGATTTTTTTGACTTACACACATTTACAGACATTTTTCTTAATATATTTTTCGTGCTGTAGGGATTTATCGTCAAAAAATGTCATCCAAATCAGCTTAAGTTAATATCATTGAGAAAACAGTTCTACTTTTTTGAGAAGTCTAAAACAGAATTCCTTCCTTTTATGATGTCACCATTTAACACAATAATGATAAAATGTACACTAATTCAAACATTTGTAGTTGCTAAATATAGAAAAAACTGACTGTAATTTTGAAATAATCTGTATAATTAAAAATAGGCGGAATCAACTATAGATTGTGTGCAAAATTTAATAATTATCTACAAACCACCCATTTAGGTAAGTCATTAATTAATAAACAATAGCTGCTTACTAGCTACATATTTTCTAAGCTCATCATGGATAAAAGTATTTTAATATATCTAGGTCAATAAAACACATTATGATTGCATTTTTTTTCTCCAAGAGAGTTTCCGCGACAACTTTGAAGTGCTTAAAATATTGTCATGAAATTGGGAAACTAATTATTGCAATTAACCAAAAGAAGTAATTTGGATACCTGGAGGTACGTACACCCCCGACATAGGAAGCGGTGATTTTTTCTCTTTCTTATTCGGTAGATAATTATTAATGTTAATAAATGTTTAAAATAGTATATATAAAAAATAAAACCGGCCTAAAAAGAAAGACTACAAATTAAAAAATATTTGTATTCAACCTTGAAAATTTGACTTTCCGAAGTCGACGTCAAAGTAATAAAAACAGTACATAGAGATTATAGTTCAAGATTAGGTATTAAAGCATTTAATTATATAAAACTATCCAATGTACATTAATACATTAATGCAATAATAACATTACTAAATAGATAATATCATTATTGCCTTTAATATCATTATATTCTCGGGTCATTTTTTATATCATATTTAGCAGCGGCATTTTTGTTTTTAAATATTGTATAGATCAAAAAATAATAAATATTTCACATACGTTAATGTAAATTAACTTCTTTTTAATTTATCGTATGTCGCCAATTTTGGGAATGATGAAATCACAGTGGGTATGTCAATATTTTGTATTTCGACTAATTTAATTTCACTTAAAAACGCAAGCAATTGTGTCAAACGACTTAAATATGTTCCTTACCCCATTCAAATAGCAAAAGGTGGGTAAAACGACTCTTAAAATCTTTCTAGTGTTGCTTAACATTGTCGTGATTATAATATAACCCCCCCAGCACTACTAAACCGGTTTTATTCAAATGCTCACATACCTTTTGCCGAAATAGGTCAAGCGATAACAACTATTATATTATAAAAGAAATTCTCCCCGACACTCCTTAATGTTAGATAATCAACAAATTCTTTATGTAATAGAAAAGGGTTCCTCTAGGCTTTTAAAACACCTGGATCTTTTACGATATGGAACAAGTAAAATTCTTAAATGGAGTATTAAGTATTTGCTTTGTACTAATCTAACCATATCAGGCCTGTTAAAATAATTCCAAATATGGGAAATAGGAATATACGGGATGCTTTAACTTATGACTTATATTTAATTAGCTATAAGTACCACGAAAATTCAGTGTAACATGAATTAAACAGCAGATCTTCAAAAAAAATTAAATTTTTTAAAACATTTTTTACATCCTTTGAAAAAGCTGAAAAACATTTTACATCAAAGCGAGCGGGTTTGATTTTCTTTTTAGTCGCATTAATTCTTGGTTGGTTTTGCTACTGCCCTTGACTTCAGCCATTCAGGTCAAAAGTTATAAGCATAGCTGACAAAACACTTTTTCACAAAAGATAAAAGCAATCATAGCAGCAAAGATCGGTAAGTTAAAGAAAATTACACATTTTGTCAAACATCTTTTAAACGCCTTACAGAGAAAATGTTTGCTAAAAAAAAATCCAAAACAATGGCAAACCATGTTTATGTAATATTTCTGATCGAGAAGAATTAAATACTAGCCCGAGAACAATGATTTCTTAAATTAAATCTATTTTTCACGCATTCAAACTTTTTAAACTTGAATATTCTCAAAAAGGGTTGAAGATATAAAAATATACCTATTTTTTTATATGGTTCTACAGTACACAAAATTAGATTTTGAAAAAAAAATGAAAAAGTTGCAATGAAAAAAAGGTCTTTCCCCCATCCCTTACAACATGAAGCTGTCGTAAATTCCACTAAAATGAGCTAGATTTTATAAAAAAAAGAATTTTTATGTCAGTTGTAGTTAATAAAAACGATTTTCTTCATTATTTACATTTCAAAGAAAGGAGGCATGAGTACGTTATATCGTGTTTGCCTTGACTCAAATCTTGGTCAAAAATTAAGGAGATAACCTGGTAATAATGTGGTAAAAATCCAATATGGCGAAACAAAATGGCGTCCTAGTGAAATGTAAAAATACTCATATCAAAAAACTACTTATCCGATTTATCTGCACGAAAATCAAGTATTATGTTGGAATCAACTGGTAAAATTTTGGTATGAATCCAAGACGGCGGAACAAAATGGCGGCTTAATAAAATATTTAAAAATTCAGCCTGAAAATTTCAAATTGTGTGCCATAACTAATTGTGGCATAGGGATCAACTAGTAAAATTGTGGTACTAATTCCAGATGGCGGAACAAAATGGGAACCAAAAAAATATTTGTAATACTGAAAAAAATCACCCTCTTTACGTTTTAGAGTCCCTAGATGCCAAAAAATATGTTTTCTTGATTCCGTCGGTCCGTTTGGCGGTTTTTGTGTCACTTCGCGGCATAGGAGCTTAAAAACCACGAAAATTGGGAGTCATATGACTCATATGTCATGTGACCTAGTGAAACGTTAAAAAATAATTACTAAAAAGCTAATTATCCAATTTACCTAAAATTTTGCAAACAAATTATTACATAGGAATGAACTAGTAACATTCGGGAATAAATTCAAGATCGCAAAACAAAATGGCGACTTAATAACATATTTAAAAAATCAGCACGAAAAAACTACTTATTAAAGTAATTCAAAATTTTGTGCAAGCATTAAGTCTGATATACAAATAAACTGGTAAAGTTGTGGTAGGAATCTAAGATGGCGAAACAAAATGGCGGCCAAATAAAATTTTTAAAAAAGCAAAGTAACCAAATCTTATCAATTGACTTTAAATTTTGTAGAAAAATTAAATGTGATAATGGAATAAACTGGTAGAAATTCAACATGATGTAACAAAATGGAGGTGTGTCAATGTAAAAACTACTTATTGAATTTATTTTAAATTGTGCCCAAAAAGAAATTGGCAAAATACTGAACGAATTCAATATAATTTGTTTCAAGTATATATATATATATATATATATATATATATATATATATATATATATATATATATATATATATATATTTATATATATATATATATGTGTGTGTGTGTGTGTGTGTGTGTGTGTGTGTGTGTGTGTGTGTGTGTGTGTGTGTGTGTGTGTGTGTGTGTGTGTGTGTGTGGGTGTGTGTGTGTGTGTGTGTGTGTGTGTGTGTGTGTGTGTGTGTGTGTATTCCTGGTAAAAGGAAATAACGAGAGAAGTTCCGAGTAAGGAAAATTGTCTTGAGGACAAACATGAATAAAACGAATTAAATTTAATTTTAAATTATAAGGAAAAATTATTTAGGTATTCAGTGATATTCTCACGATTACTAGCTATGTTTAAATCAAGCATAATCTCGTCAGTGGTTTAACACAGCAGATAAACTTTAGTTATATATTGAAAAACAATGTGGTTTAGCGACTTGCTACCTTATGGCTTGCAAACTGATAAGATCTGGTGGTTTTACCTTATTGTACCAGAAACATGATAATGCTATGAGTGCGGCAACATACTCCTGTAAGTTTAGTGCATTATTGAAACTTTTTAAATACTGTATTTGTTGTTTTTAAACAAATTAAGTTTCTCTACTTAGTCAGCATTTTATATTTCTTGTATGATTCAAATTCACATCTAACACGGGCTTTTGCCTCCCCCCGTATTTAATACTACAAAAATATAAAACTCTAGGATTTTCTGTATATTTTTTGCACATGTATTGGAAAATTATGTAAACGTAGTAGTAGTTATTTTTTAAATGGAACACCTAGTATTTTATATGTTCATTAAATGATTCTCGACTTGCTGATTATAAATACGCTAAGTTTGATATCTTTATTTTTTAAGACAACCGAAAAATTTGAGAAAGCCCCATGCATTAAGAAACACTGCACTCGAATTGAGTCTATGTAGTAGATCATTTTCCGTCTCTATCTAACACATTGCCTCTTATGGCACGATTTTGTCAAATTTAAAATTATTCTAGTAAGTATTTTTAGATTTTTTTAATATTTCATTACGCCGCCATTTTGTGTTGCTACGTTATTATCTTATACCAGTATGTTACCAGTTTATTCCTATATAAAACTTGATTTTCGTGCAAAATTTGAGGTAAATTGGATAATTAGTATTTTCAGTAATAACGTTTTAACGTTTCACTTGGCTGCCATCTTAATGAGTCATATTGGATTTTTACCACAATATTAGCAGGTCATCCCCATATGACCTTTAATTTTTGACCAAAATTTAAGGTCACTCGTATAAGTAGTTTTGCCGCGAACTGACAAACAGACAGACGGAATAGATAAAACATAATATTTGGCATTTAGAAACGTTAAAACATGAAGATATGTGAAAGGGTGATTTTTTCACTATTATAAACATTTTATTTGGCCGCCATTTTGAATTCGTACCACAATTATACCATCTCTATTTACCACAATTCATTATTGCACAAAATTTGAGATCAATCCATTAAGCAGTTTTTTCAGGCAGAATTTTTACATATTTGATTAAGCCGCCATTTTGTTCGCCAACTTGGATTCGTACCAAAATTTTACCGATAAGTTCCTACACAGCACTTGATTTTTGTGCAAAATTTGAAGGAAAATGAATAAGTAGTTCTTTGGTAATAATTTCTTTAACATTTCATTAGGCCGTCATTTTGTTTCGCCATATTGGATTTTAACCAAATTTTTTACCAAAATTTGAAGTCAATCGGGTAAGTAGTTTCTTAGCTATACCGCGAACCGACAGACCGACTAACGGAATTGAGGAAACATGTTTTTCGGCATCTAGGGACCCTGAAACGTAGAGCTCTGAACAAATCTCGGAGGGCGATTTTTTCACGATTGCAATACTTCCCTTTTACGAGCGAAGTAAAAAGTAAATTATAAACCAAAAAACAGCAAAACATGTAGGGACAAAAAATTACATCAAAAAGCCTCTTGTTAACTCCAATCTCATGTTTAGAAAAGAACATTAGAAATGTATTATGTTCATTGAAACAGCCTGTAAATGTTATACACGTTCATTTCGGATGTTTATTTTGAATTTCCAATAGAACAGAATCCATTATTACATTATTCATATAAAATTTAAAGTGTAATGTATTAATTTAAAACAAGCCATCAATTTGAAATAGATCTTTTTTTTTGGTCAACTATATAGGAAAATAACCAGTGAATAGTGAAGGTATTAAAATACTTCAGATAAAAGGGACATTGACCCTTTTACCCTGTGATTTCTATTTCAAGGCTATGATGGCGTCATTTTGGAAAATCAGAAAAAAATATATTTGAGAGAAAATATTAGTTTTATTATCTTCACTTAAATAATAAACATCTATATTTATGTAATAACTAAAATCACAGTATACGTAAATCAGTATCCGATATTTTTGGATCTTACAGTAAAAAGAAATAAAATAGATCCGACTTAACAAAAAACACTATCTAGTAAAGAATAATATTTTATTCTATCTTGGAAATTTGACTTTATAAAGTCGGAGTCCAACTAAAACCCAATTACTAAGTAAATAAAAAAATACATTTACATAGTTAAACTTACCTACCGAAATAGCCTCATAAGGAAAATGTTGCTCTTCCCCCTTAAATTATATTTTATGCACCAAATTTCAAGGCATATACTGAAGCATTTTAAAGCTAACGAGGATACCCATTCACAGAAAACGATTCAAAATGATATCACTATGCCACCGTATATAAACTACGAATTTATATACGGTGACTATACCGTTTTTATTATTTTTTTAATATTCTCGCTAGGCTGACTGCAGCTTTACCTTAAATACACTGCTGGAACTTGGAAGTGCACCAACGAAATTTTTACTAGAAATGCAAAATAAAATATTTTCAATACGGATAATGATTTTGAGTTACGGTTTTCGGCCTTTGTTTGACCAATTCCTGCCTATATAGCCCGATAAGGTCTGCCTATATAGCCAGATAAGGAAAGCCTTAGGACTCCATCGCAATCGTCTTATACAGGGTGTTATATAAAACGCTGTCATTTTTTGAAAGGTTTATTCGACTAGAACCCTTACTGTAGAAGATTTCTTTTTCTCTTTGTGGAACCAAAATTATCCAGAGCTAGGTACAAAAAAATTATTTCTAGCGGTTTTCAAATTTTTTCTTCCTTTCCGACATACAGAGTTTTTAAGAAAAATTGATTATTTTTAAATGGTCTGCTGAACAAAACCCACTTATGGCAATCAGATTCAGTATGGTCTATCAGATTATGAACAAGGCTGGAACTCTTAAACATTCCACCATGAATATTGTATACAGGGTGCACCAAAAACTCTACCGATCCTAAACTTTAACAATGTTGTTCCAGACCTTTCTTACCCACTGTATTATTAGGACATATTCTCAGTTAATTAGAAATGATGGGTAAAGAGTTTAAGTAAGCCTGTATTAACAAAAAACAACATGTGAAACTGTATTTTATTGGGAAAAACGGATTTATATCAATGATAAAAGACGATTTTTCATTTTTTATTAAAAAAATCTGTTTTAAATTAAAGTCAATATCTGAAAGAACTAAAGCAAATTTCAAATCTAAAAAAGTGTTTCGGTAAAAATGTCCATTATTACTAAAACTGGTATTAGAAGCAACATCGAATTCAAGATTGATAAAAAAACCAAATCCAACAAATCACTATTTAACGTTCACCTCTTAGTTTTTGGTGAACCATGTATACAATATTCTTGTTGGAAAATTGGTTCATTACCTGATAGATATTCCTTTGATTACCACAAGTGGGCTTTGTTGAGCAGATTATTTTAAAAAATCAATTTTTTGAAAAAAACCCCGTTATGTCGCAAAAAAAGAGAAAATTTCAAAATCGTTACAAATTGTTTTTTCGTATCTAGCTCTAGATTATTTTGGTTGCACAGAAAGAAAGAGAAATCGTCTATAGTAAGAATTCTGGTCAAAGAAACTCTTAAAGAAATGACAGGGTCTTTTATAACCCCCTGTATAAGACGGTTGTTATGGTGTCCAGAGGCTGCCCTTATCGGGCTGGATACTATGGGTCTTGATCAAACAAAAGCCGAAAACCGCAACTCAAAGTCTTGATCTATATCGAACATATTTCATTTTGAATTTCCAAATTTCCTTGTTGCACTTCGAAGTTCCAGCAGTTTACTTCTTGACAAAATCATTCAAATTGTGAGAGAATCTTTTTTTTTAGTCGCCGCTGATTTTCATGGGTGTTATGACTACGTTGTGTTAACAAAAAGCAAGGACCTTTTTTCTTAGTCGCTAAAATTATTTGCCCCCCCCCCCCCATGAAGGCATTCTAAATACGCCACTGACTTAGATCTCGAAAAATTTGACATTTTTTTTCCAAAATTGTTAATATCTAAATTACGAAACACTGCTACAAATTGGCGATTCCCAAAGATAAGGATGGGAAGTAGGATGTGCGATATAACTAATCACTTAAATTTTAAATGTACCGTGGCTGTAAATAAACTTCCTACGAAATTTGGAAAGATACGTTCGTTTACATTTTTTTAAAGGAGTCCCATATTCATTATTTCAGATTTTTTTTTGTTTTAATCAAGGCCTCAGTAAATCAAACAAATATATACGTTTTATTTAAACTATGTTAAAGATCTATCTGTAAATAGCTTTTTATGTAAAATAAGTTTTAAAAATTTAGTACCACGTCCCTTTTAATGACATATACATCACACGAAAATACAATTTAAATCCACAAAAAAAATGAACATCATCCTGTGTGTATTGCTCACCAGAGTCGAGAAACATGGCATCTTAAAAAACTTACATTTATATTTAGTTTATTAATATAAAATTATTAACATGATGTGCTGGTTTAAATAAAACTATTATAAGTAATGAACAATTAATTATTATAATTTTATCATAATTCTGCTTCGTTATAATTATCTGGTTTTGAATTCAAGTAAATGCTATAAATACCAAAATAATTAAATACATATTAAGTGAAACTATTTTTCAGACCCTATTTTTAGTTCCCTCGTAAAAGGGAAATATTGTTATCATGAAAAAATCACAATCCGAGATTTTTTCAGATCTTTACGTTTCAGATGCCGACAAACAAGTTTCCTCAATTCCGTCGATCTGTCTGTCTGTTCGAGGCATAGCTAAAAAACTATTAATCCGATTAAGTTCAAATTTCGATCAAAAATTAAGGGTCATATGGGGATGACCTGGCAACATTTTGGTAAAAATCCAAGATGGCTAGTGAAATGTTGAAACTATTATTACTAAAAAACAACTTATCCAATTTATGTATATATTATGCAAGGATCATCTGGTAAAATTTTGGTACGAATCCAAGATGGCGGAACGAACTGGCGGCTTAATAAAATCTTTAAAAATTCAGCCTGAAAAACTACTTAATGGGTTTATTTCAAACTGTGCGTCATAACTAATTGTGATATAGAGATGAACTAGTAAAATTGTAATCCTAATTCAAGATGCCCGAACAAAACAGTGACCAAATAAAATGTTTGTAATCCTAAAAAATCACCCTCTCAGATGTGTTATCAATTACGTCGGTCCGTCTGTCTGTTTCTCAGTTCACGGCATAGCATAAAAACTACTTATCAAATCGACCTAACATTTTAGCAAAAATTAAGGGTCATCCCCCATGACCTAGTAATATTTTGGTACAAATCCAAATGCCGGATCACACTTCACTATTCCTACTTAAAAGAAAGATTCATAACGAGGGAAGTCCCGGCTAAAGGAAATTTACCGATTTTATAATGCTCAATACCCTAAAAATAGTAATACAGATTTTGCTTAAACATAGTAGATAATATAGTTTCCACTGCCATCCACATTAAATAATTTTTGTTCTATACCAAAAAGAGACAACTTCCCCTTACGAGGGAAGTAAAGAAGGGAGTTAAATAAAAATCAGAGTTTTACAAAAGAGAACTTGCTTTGTACGATAATTTTAGTTACTGAGGCTTAATTTTAGATGTATAAAAATTTGCATAACTGGTAAAATAATAGAACTATTAACATTTGTATTACTAATTTATTCTTGGACTAGTTATAGCGTCACTTTTAATTTTGGAGAGTAAACGCGAATCAAATAATCTGTCTTACAAAATTCCTGGTACCATTTATTTAACCCTTACTATCGTTTTATCGGCTCGAACAAAAAACAGCTTTCTTTTTCAAAAAAACACGTTTATTTCGGTTTCGTTAAAAAAAAATGAATCGCAAAATACTGAAACATCTTTTTTGTGTATTTTTACTTGCCCTTAACGATAAAAGTAAGTTTTTAAAAAATCAGTAGCATTTTGTTATTAAGAAATTCAGGGATGGTTACTCATACCTACGACCATGGTTGCAATAAAAACTGGTGAATACTGTTGAAATTTAGTCTTTAAATACCTGGAGTTGTGCCAAATCTTAATCAAGTAGCTTTTAATGGTTTAGGAATCAGTAAAAAATGGTTTTTTTTTAACTTTAACGCCCTGTATCTTGATAATAAAGCATTTGCGGACACATATTTATATAAACTTTTTTTCTTAAAAGTAGTTCAGACATCAGGCTCTTTAATATTTACTCGACATTTAGGAACACCCTGTACATCGAAAGAAATCACAGACTGATCACGTTATCCCATCTGACTGCCATCAACTTTTATCTGTTATTGTGATATGATATGTGCTAGAATATTTTTTTTATTTGTATATGACTATAAATAATCTGTGTATATAACAATTATTTAATTAAAAATTTATTTTACCATTATATAACTCGATCAAAACATTTAGCTTCAGAATGTCTCCTTTTCTTTCAAATTCTCTAGATAATGACATAATTTTGTCCAAACGTTATTACTCCTAAAATTCAAAGCGATCGATTAAAAGATAAAGATATGATACATTGTTTTCATTGTCACCCAGTATAGGTACCTTATTTATTTTCCTCTTATTTTTTTGTCCTGAGCAGTTCCCGTGAAGAGTTTACACGTTGTTTATTTAAAATTAAATGGTGCAAACAGAACGTTGACAAATGTTTGCTCATCCTTTATATTTTCTAGAAGGCTAGGCGTGAATTAATTAATTACATATGTAGTTACTGTGTTTTGACAAGGGTACGGAACATGACTGAAGAGACAAGGGAGATAGACTCCATTAAAAGTTAAATTGCGTACTGGCTAGGCAGTTAAAACACAAACACGGTATAATAAGTCTAATATTCTACACCTATATGCTCTTGTACGTTTATACATAGATATTCGCCTTTTTAAAGCAACAATTGATTCTTTTATTCCATTTTGTTTAATTTTCTTTTCTACGAAAATAATGCCTACAGTATCAATGTTTTTTATTAAGTACAATCCCTCTTACCAGTGAGTAATGGCTTATTACTCACGGGCTACAACCAATCGCGTTACTCTAAATTCATTACACACTCTCCCTGTGACCAACTACAACAGTTGGTCTCTTTGGACTGAGAATTCTCGCTCTATTGCACATTGCCTTGCATTAGAGCCAGTATATTTACAATATAAACAGCAAAAAGAGACTCATTTGATGGACATATAATATACGAGGGTCCGTATATTAACAATATTTAAAAAAAATCAAACCTTCAGAGATATTGAAAATCTGATTGCAAATTCGGACACTACGAAATTAAAACTATAAAATGGTATTTTTAACTATTATGTACAATAAAAAATTTGTTAAAGGGGTGAAAATTTATAACTGTACTCCCGGTACAATTAATCAAAAAAAAAGTATTTGCACAATTTTTTTACCGATTAAAAAAACTTTATGTTTGTTTTAGACGGCTGTTTCGCCCTCTAGATCCTGAAATAAAAGAAAAAAAACTTTTTTGTATGCAAAAAAAAAGATTTTTGACGTGTTTTACCTTTTTTATTTAAAGAAGCTAAAGACTTTTGAAATCAAAAATACTTTGGTACGGCCTTTTCATCTCCACTTTAAAAGAATAAAAGAAATTTGACCTGTCTCACTTTTTTTAAAGGCTATACATTTTTTTTCGTTTTCAGGTCCTGTTTTTCATCTGCATAGTGAAAAATATTTTCTATACAGAAAAATTTTATTTATTTCACAATTTTTTAAAAAAACAGTGTTATGATTTTTTTTTCTCATGGACTGTTTCATCCCTTTAAGGCTACCCTGTCTACCCGAAAATATTATTTTCTATAGAAATTTTTTCTTTTTAAAATTGACGTGTTTCGCAGTTTTTCGAAAATTTGTAGTAATTAAAAAAATTACTTCCGTTTTTTTTATACCAAAACGTTTACCCTAACTATTTCTGCCTGGATTTTGACTGAAATCATTTTCCACGTTCTCAAAACGTGATTTTTTCATTTCATACCCCTTAAACATATAGAAGATCTACGCCAATGACACCCACTTCTAATCCTCACGAGACATTAAACTAAACTAGTTTTGAAGTAAATTTGAAACCAAATGGTGTGACTCTCGTTTTGAACGTTCTCATGTTATGTTGCGCGTAAATTTTGTTTTGATATACACACACAGACACATCCTTACAGACATCATATTTTGTTTTTCTAAAAATATTTTGTTAACGTTCTAGAAACTCTAAAACGATGAAAAATTCTAACTAATATTTCTCGTTAATTTTCACCATTGCAATACTTTTCGAATCCAAGATGGCGAAACAAAATGGCTGCTTATTGAAATATTTAAAAATTCAGCCTGAAAAAACTACTTAATGGACCGATCTCAAATTGTGTGCTATAACAAACTGTGGTATAGAGACGAACTAGTAAAGTTATGATATTATTTCAATATAACGAAACAAAATGGCGGCCAAATAAAATGTTTGTAATCGTGAAAAAAAAAATCACTCAGTTTTTACATATCTTTCCGTTTTAGCGTCCTTAGATGACAAAAAAATGTTTTATCAGTTCCGTCGGCCCATATGTCAGTTCGTGGCATAGCTTAAAAACTACTTATCAGATTGACTTCAAATTTTAGTCAAAAATTAATATGGGGTAATATTTTGGTAAAAATTAGTGTACAGAAACAAGACGACGGCCTAGTGAAACGTTAAAAAACGAATCCAATTTTCCTGAAATTTTGCACAAAAATTTAGTATTAAATAGGAATAGATGATTACATTTTAGTATGAATGTAAGATAATACAACAAAATGGCGGCCTAATAAAATATTTAAAAAATCAGCCTGAAAAAAACTACGTATTAAATTAATTTCACATTATGTGCAAGCATTAAGTGTTATATAGAGATAAACTAGTAAAGTTGCGGTACGAATTCAAAATGACGGCCAAATAAGATTTTTAAAAAACTATCGTAAAAAAATCTTTTTCAATTGACTTTAAATTTTGCAGAAAAATTAAATGTGTAATAGAGATAAACTGGTACGAATTCAACAAGACGTAAAAAAATGGCAATATGTGTCAATGTAAAAACGTATTGAATTTATTTTAAATTATGCCCAAAATCAAGCATAGGAACTGGTAAAATATTAGTAGGAATCCAATATGTTGGAACAAAATGGCCCCCAATAAAAATGTTTGAAGCCACAGTACTGTGTTACTAAATGATTATCTACTGAACTAAATTGAGTCACACTTCTCTATTCCTAATAAAAGGAAAAATTTATAACGAGGGAAGTTCCGGGTAAACATTTAGAGCACGGTTTATGTAAGGATATCAAACTCAATATCAGAGGAGAGCCAGGGCGATCCCAGGAGATCCAAGGCAATCCGGACGAAATCCAGGCGAGATCCGACGCGATTCGGGAGATCCAAGGAGATTTCGGGGAAAATTTCTAGGAAGAAATTTTTTTGTCCCAAATAAATTGCAGTAATTACTTCCTCGGGATTGACTGTAAGAAAAGTGTTAGTTCCTTTTCAGAAAACGTACTTATCGCTATTTTGGAGAGATAACAAAGTAATATAATAATATAATAATATAATAATATTATAAACACATGATCAACTGCTTAGCTTAACCTGCAATAAATTGGACCAAAATTGTTTTTAGCCGTAAAAAATATCCATTCAATTTACAAATGAAGCAAAATTGAAATTGTAGCTGTATCATTACTGAACTGTTATATTAGAATAATAATATGTTTCTTTCTTTCTTCTCTATACATTTGTTTCGATTTATAAATGAAGCAAAAATGAAATTGTAGCTGAACCGTTACTTAACTTGTGTTTTGAAAAAAAAAGGAAATGTGTGAGAAAAAAAGAAAAATAAACAACAAAAAGAATACTAAAAAAATGAAATGGAAAACATACTTGAAAAAAAATAAAAATAATAAAAAAAACATCCCTGAAATATAAAATACTAAATAAACTAACTTTATAGATTTAGTTAAGATTCAACTTAAGGAGGAACTGCACGCAGTATTATGGATCATTTGCAAGCCTTCCGCCGCTGCAATATTATGTTAAAACTATAACAGATATGTATTAGCTTCAATGTGATTTTAATAGGGAAATATGTATAGCTGGGCGCTAAATGCGAATCTTTATGAAAAAATCAAATCTAGAATTATAAAATAGAAGTAGATTTGCCCATTGCCCAAATGCCGTCGCATATTTTTTTTTTTTCACAAAATGGCTCTTTACCGCCTTGCATTGATCCTTTGTCTACGTAACTGCAATATTTGAAATGGTAAATCGAACTCATATCTTTGTATTTCTGCAGCGCGCGAACCCTTTTGAACCCATTTTTAAACGAAATATAATTTAAATTGCCTATACATAACACATTTTTTTGAGGACGTGCAGGAGGTTTTCTCTAATACGTAGGTACCTTTTCATCTTACTTTGAACTTGACTAGACCTTGTCGCTGGTTTTTCACTTTTTGCGTGCAGTTCTCCCTTAAAGTAAATTCATGTATAGAATAGCATGAGATAATGGGAGCCGGAAAATTGGAGAGTAATAGAACTGAGTAAATACTTGACAGTTATATATTTATACGCATGGTGTAAACCAGAGTCATAAAACATACACACACATGCATGTAAGGAGATAAAAATAATTGTAACTACAGCATTTTGTGTGGTAACTTTCAATTTTTTTTTGTTTAAAAAAAGGGAGAGCATTTTAAAACATTACACATTTTCAATAAACCTAAATAAAGATAGTTTAAATAAAGCCAATAAAAAATCTCGTGGAAATCTCCTACTTGGGACAAGTAATAGGCAACCCAATTCAATACGATTTATTTCCTACATTTAGAGCACGGTTTAGCAAGGACGATTTGAGGATATCAAACGCGATATCAGAGGAGCGCCAGGGAGACCTGAGGAGAGCCAGGACAATTCGAGGAAATCCAGGCGAGATCCGGAGCGATCCAAGGAAATTTAGGGAGATCCGAGGGGATCCATGGATGTCTGGGGCAATCTGAGGAGATTTCGGGGAAATTTTCTGGGAGGGAATTTTTTGTCTCAAATAAATTGCAATGAGTACTCCCTCGGGATTGAAGCACCATGAAAAGTTTTAGTTCCTTTTCACTGCTTACCTTAGCTTTTAATAAATTAGTCCAGAACTGTTTTTTAGCCGTAGAAAAAACATAGTATTTACGGACGAATTACATTGGCTTCGGATGTGTTGCAAAATTCCTCCTGAGTAGTAATAGTAGTAAGATGGAGGTATTCCTGAGTAATAACTGTCATTATTTGCTCGTTTCATAACATACTATTATTTTTTATGAATTTTATTTATGTTGAAAGCTTTTGTGGCACTTAATATTATCTGGTGTATTAAAAGCTGAAGAGGTGACATCGTATGCACGCAAAATATAATATAATTTAAAACATCAATTTCAGGTTGCTGAATAACATTATCATTTAGATTTGACTAACAAGGAAAACAGCATCATATTTTAAAGAAAAAATTAATATCAAGATAAAATATGAAAGGAAAAGATCTTCAGACGTCCGTGTGTATTTTTAATCGTGTTTCAAGGAAATGTATTCTCTAAAAAAACTCGAACTCGTAATCCATATGTCGGATGTTATTATTTTAATTCTAAAATACACATTAACGGCCAAAACTTTTATAGAATAATTTTATTCAAATACATAAGTTAGGGTTAAAACTATATTAAAATATGGTTTCAGTGATAGTTGTATATAATATAATATGATGTTAGGTTCTCTTATATAAAAGAAACTAGGCCGTTGCCGAATTGATGTAAGTAAGTTGTTTTTCAAAAACTACTCAAATATAATTAACTTGTTATTAAACAAAAGGACGTAGGCGATAAAACATTCTTTTCTGATTGCACGCTAGCTAAAAGGCCTTTGTTATGTCGACAGAAAAGTGAAGCAATAGTCTCAAAAGCTCTGGAAAAGGTAAGATCTCAGTTTTAATTAAAAACGTCTCCTTTTCAATTCGCCTAGAAACATCAAACAGGAAAAAAATTAAACTGTTTCCTATCTGAGATTAAATGTTTACGTCTAAAGAATGTTTATAAAATTTTTTAATTAACTCTTACGAAAAAAAGCAAAAAAATTTTCTGCAATTCCAATATCTTTTGAAAACAATGGATTAGATTTTTAATTAATACCTCTGACATTTAGCAATTTGACAAATAAGAACTGTTCGTTAACTAAATAACGTTGTTATTCTACCTTAGATTTTAGATGTTAGGACAGATAAGAATAAAATTATTTAAAAATAGTTTTATGAAAAACACTAAAATATACACGAAATAAAATATGGATATTTTGGAAAAAAAAATAGTAAATTTCCCTTACCCGCAACTTACCTCGTTATGAATATTTTCTTTTATTAGAAATTGTGAAGTGAGACCCAATTTAATTCAGTACATAATCATTTAGTAATACATATAAATATACTGTTATTTCAAACATATCTAGTGGGCGCCATTTTGTTCCATCATATTGTATTCGTACCAATATTTTACCAGTTTCTACCTACGCCACACTTGATTATTGGGCATATTTTAAAATAAATTCAATAAGTAGTTTTTACAATGACACACACACACCGCCAGTTTGTTACATCATGTTGAATTCGTACCAGTTTATCCCTATAACAAATTCAATTTTTCTGCAAAATGGAAAGTCCAGTGAATAAGATTGTCTTTCCGTTGATTTTTTTTAAAATGTGAAATCAATCTAATAAGTAGTTTTTCCAGGCTGATTTTTGAAAATATTTTATTAGGCCGCCATCTTGTTTTGCTATGTTGAATTCATATCAAAATATTACCAGCTCATTCCTATTTAACAGTTGCTTTTTGTGCAAAATTTGAAGTAAATTTGATAATTAGTTTTTTTTTAATAATAAGTTTCTAACGTTTCACTAGGCCGCCATCTTGTTCCGGTATACTGATTTTTATTAAAATATTACGAAGCCACGCCCATACGATGCATAATTTTTTATGAAAATCTGGTAAGTAGACGGACCGACAGAATTGATAAAACATTTTTTTTGACATTTAAGGACAGTAAAACGTGAAGATATGTCAAACCAGAGAGGGTTATTTTTTCACAATGAAAAACATTTTATTTGGGCGCCATTTTGTTCCGCCATCTTGAATTCGTACCACAATTTTACCAGTTCATCTCTATACCACAATTAGTTATGGCACACAATTTGAAATCAATCCATTAATAGTTTTTAGGGTGATTTTTAAAATATTTTATTAAGCCGCCATTTTGTTCTGCCGTCTTGGATTCGTACCAAAATTTTACCACTTGATTCCTACATAATACTTGGGTAAAATTTGAGATAAATTGGGTAAGCAGTTTTTTAATATCTTTTTTGACATTTCACTAGGCCGCCATTTTGTTTCGCCATATTGGATTTTTACCAAAATGTTACCAAATCATCCAAATATAACACTTAACTTTTACCAGATTTTCAAGTCAATTGGGTAAGTAGTTTTTTAGCTATGCCACGACAGACAGACCGATGGAATTGAGAAAATCTGTTTTCGGCATCTAGGGACCCGTACGTAAACGTAAAGACCCGAAAAAATCTCGGAGGGTGATTTTTTCACGATTACAATACTTTCCTTTTACGAGGGAAGTAAAAATATAAAAAAAACAAGGCGGTGTTATGTTATCTAATATATAATAATACCTATATGTTTAGAAAATCCGGGAAAAATAAAAATTTATTGCAAAAACGTATGGCATTTTTTTAAAATCAAGTTTCTACACGGATTTTAATTTTTTACACAATATTCTGTAATGTAATTACTGAGAATTTTATTTACCAATTTTGGAGATTTTTATTTCAGTTGTTAAAACCGCAGAAATGATCATTTCCCACTTAATTGTGAAAAAAATTACCACTTTGTATGAAAAATTATATTGCCTACTATGGAAAATATTACTTCACATTATTATTGAAAAAAAATATATAAACATCTATCCAATATTTTTAAACAATTTGGTTGAAAAAATCTACAAAAAGTTCAAATACAAAAAACCATGTTGCCCGTTACTGAATGAACATAACGATACATATATATATGTATATATACATATATATATATATATATATATATATATATATATATATATATATATATATATATATATATATATATATATATATATATATATATAATAGATACAAAAAAGTAATAAAATTTCAGTAGCTCATTTTTACATAAATCTCAGAAAACTTTTCCATACATTCTATGTGGATACTGAAGTATTACGGATTAATTACTTAACTTTTTTTTATTATTTTGAACTCTTGAAAAAAATAATAAAATCAACTTGGCAGTAACGCAAAAAAATCGTCTGTTAAATATAATATGGCTCTCATATCTGAGTGGTAGAATTGTTCCTAGAAGAGTTATAGCAGTTCTTCAGGAAAGAAACCAACGCGGATGGAGCGATAGAAAACAGCTAGTTAAACGTTTTTATTTGTAAGTATTAGATTACCGTTTTCAACCCCTTTTGGAATTTTTAAGAACTACCCTGACCTCATATCTCGGGCTAATTCGTTCCGATGTTAATGATGGGCTTTACAACACACAATAGATATTACTGAATTGTAATATTTTTATTTATATCTATTTGAATTACCAGACACAAATAAATCATTAAACCAATGAGAAGAAGACTTAGGGGGGGGGGGAGAAACAGTTTGTTTATTGGGGGTACGAAAGACCTAAAATAAAATAGCCTTTCATTAATAGTATCTGAATGGCCCCTTGCAAAAATTAAAATAAATTATTTTGGTAGTGCCCTAAAATGAAATATTTAGTACTGTTTTAAAAAAATGTAAATACTATTTTAAAAGTTTTGTCAATATATTTCTTTTTCTTTTTCAGTGCTGGTTTATTGATGCTAACAAAAGTGACCTAGACATTCATTGTTACGGCGCGGCGGGGCTGATTTGTAATTTGTGGTGAACGGGTGGCAGAGAAAGCGGATGAAGTTATCTCGGAAGATATAGTGAAGAAAGAGGGATTCAAAATATTCATTGAATGAAATAAGCAGAAGGGATAGCAAGTCTACTTCGTTACAAGGTAAAGCGTAGGTATTCATTAATAAGAACTTCCGAAAAATTTACACAAAGGAGCAAAACGTTAAGCAGGCTGCCAAAGGAGCTGCCACTCGTATAACGAGATGTTGCGGTGGATTTCATTTCATTTTTGATTTTAATCATTGTCAGAATTGAAGTAAATTGATCTAAAATTATATATTTGTCTCTATAATTTCTTGACTAAACATGTCTTTTTAAAACCTAAAATAACATTGTTAAAAAGATAATAAATAATTTAAAATAGATCAATTGTACTATTAACTTGATATTAAACCGAGGATTAAACACCATCATAATCACTTTTTCTTCGTGTAAAAATTGTATATTATTTTATTTATTATTCTATTATCTAATAAATATTAGATCTTCTTTTGTTTTGTTTTATTTACTTTCCAATACATACTCCTATAAATATTTCATATAATTTGTGGCAAAATTTATTTTGCATAATTATTTGAAAACTGATTACAATAAAAAGAAACTAAAATGCATATTTTAAGTATTAATGCAATTTACAATCCCTGTAAAAACAGAATACCTCTATATGAAAAGAGAGTACATTGTACTATGAAATTACACACGTAAAAAATTGCATTCGGTTGTAAATAAAATTACTACGTAGCTTTTGAAAATCATCTTACCAATTTTGTTTAAGAATATTTTCAATAGTATCTTTAAAAAATAGCATTTCTGCAAGAAAACAAAGGAAGCAATTTGTAACAAATAGTAATACACTACAGAGAAATTGAAATTACCACAATTTGGCAGCATTTTTTAAAAATAATTTGCAATTGTCGCTATTTGATCGCTTATCCGCAATTTGTAGTTAAAATATTTACAATTGTGGAAAATTTCACAACTTTATTCCGTGTATGGTTCTTCCAACCCTGATCATTTTTTTTATTGTTTTTAGAAGTTGTATTAATTCAGGTAACCCCAAACAAAAAGTGTAGTTAACATACTATCTCTTATACAAGAAAAGACCTTGTAAGCATTAATAAGCTAAGCACCGATCAGCATAATGTCGGGGTCAGTAAATTTAACTGCTGTGTTCTCCAGACTTGCATCCTATGGATACCTAACTATGGGCCAAATTAAAGAACTGAACAAAAAAAACTGATGAATCCGAAACTCGAAAACTTACTACTGCTCAAGTGATGACGTCAACCCATGAATGTTTATGGGTGAATGATCAGCACTTAAACAAATAAGCTATTAAATTATTATTGTAAGTAACTAATTTAGTTTAATTTTTTAATTACGTTTTTTTTTATAAAATTGCAGTCGACTCGTCGAACTGTCTCCAACTTATTCATAGGCGATTTAATGCGCAACAATTACTTTTTTTGTTTTTCCTTATCTTTGCCTTCTAAACACATCGTACATTTTTTTATTATAATTGTAAGGTCCCGAAAATTTAATACTTATCAGTAAAAATACTTGCAAGTAAAAAAGGGTTGAGATACAGGTGGTCTAGCAGCACTGGTAGGGTGGTTTGCTTGACTGAAAAACTTTAGATATTCTTGGGGAAAGGAGCGGACAGAATCGGTCATTCTAGGTCTTGATCTCTGACACTAAACACCAAAACAAACTAAAAGATACGATCTTATACGTTATCACCCCATGTCCTTCAGAAAACTCCTTAGCCAAGTATTTTTAAGTATACCTCGTCAAAGGCCTTGGAAAATTCAGAGCAAATGGAATCGATCTCCAAAAGTTTTAACAGGCAACCTGATAAGTTCCTAAACTTTCTGCCTTACAGAACACAACTCCTTACAGCTCCAACTACACTTATAATATGGTAGGCTCTCCTAGGTAATTCCAAACATTCTGAGGATCAATATTCTCTAGATAAAGAGGCAAAAGTTGTTTCTTACTACCAAATAAACTCTAAAATATTGTTAAAATAAAATAAGATAACATATTAAAGGGCTCTTTTCCGTATCCCTTAACAAATTATTTTGAGAATTAACGAGTTCATTATTGTTTTGACAATGTATTAATTATTTGTAAAAGGCGTTTTTGTACTGAGAGAAAAAGATATATTCCATACAAATTTAGTTTCTTAAAAAATAGTTTACCCGCTTGCCTCCTCAGGATGGAAACGAAACTGTAATTTTCGGTTATTTAAAAAAAATATCTTTGGGGTGTTTCCTAACCAAGTTGAAATGACTCCTTCGTACTGATATGATGTGGGAAAAGTCTGGAATTTTAAAAATTTTAAATCCAAGGACTGTTGGAAAAATTGCTCGGACCTGTGAATTTTTTGGGTTTATGTTTATCCACCAAAGTACGACTTTAAATGAGACCCCTATATACTGTAACATTTTTAAATTCTTCTAAACAAACCCAAATATGTTCGATGTAACATAATAATAATAATAATTGAACTCTTTATTCAAAATAGTACAAAATATGTATAATACACTTTTTTTATAAAGGATGAAAAGGCGAAGTTCACCTTATTGAGACAAGTCTTGATAAGGTGTTTTTACACTTAACCCAAGAGTAGTAGTAAAAAATGCATATTGCTCTACACATAGCACAATATTATAATAACTAAACTTATCGTTCAATAATTTAATTGATACTGACTTATAATTTTTGTTTTGTAAAACAGGACTATCTGGTCGAATCTTTTTTTTTTTTTTTTGTTATTTTTAGGTTAATTATTAAATAAATATTTTTTTAAATTATATCGGAAGGAAGGCACGGAGCGACATGTGAGGCCAGGAGGTAAGGCATTACAAACAGAGGCGATCTGATAAGAAAACGACCTCTCAAAAAATGAGGTTCTATGCATAGGCGGAGTCAGAGTACCCTTAAACCTAATATTTAATGTATGAACGTCTGTTCTGAATAATACTTTACGATACAGATAGGAAGGCTTTTTATTAGTTAGTATTTTATGATATAACACTGCACAATGAAACCTAAGTCGCCTTTTCATGTTAAGCCATCGAGATTCGAAAAGTTTGTGACTCACAGGCTGATGTCTTCTTATTACATATATAAATCTAAGACAGCAATTTTGTATCCTCTGCACCCGCTGCGCCGTCGTGGCTGAGAGACAGGGTCCGTACACAACATCGCAATAATTGAAAATCGACAGCACCAAAGAATCACATAAAATCCGTTTTAAATTTAAGTCAAGAATATGCCTTGAATTATAAAGAAGTTTTAATCTAACAATTGCTTTTTTGATACAATTCGAAATATGTTTTTCGAACCTTAGATCACAGTCCAAAATCAGTCCCAGATTTTTAGCTTCATTTTTAAATGGTATCCGCTGGTTGTCAATGCGAATGTCCAATCTACCCGAAACCTTAGTTCTATCGCCCGGCCTTCCAAATAACATAGCTGTACACTTGTTCGGATTTAATCTCAAGCAATGATCAAGGGAAACTCTGCGAATAATATCCAGATCCGTATTTATAACTTGACAGCTATATTCTGCAGCATTCGGATGAAAAGAGTAAAATATTTGCGTATCGTCAGCGTACATTTGTACATTACAGTTAGTTATGAAGGTAGGCAACATAGAAGTATACAAAGTAAATAATATGGGACCCAAAACTGACCCTTGCGGTACACCCTTAGTAGTAGATAGATAGTGAGAGGACTTGCCATTAAGCACAACAGCTTGTTTCCTATCTTTAAGATAATTCTTGAAAAAAAGCACAGCAGACTGACTTAGACCGCAAAATCTTAGTATTATTTCCAAAGACGCGTGATTCAAGGTGTCAAACGCCTTGGAACAATCAAGTAAAATTAAAATTGTACATAGACCCCTATCAGCAGCCGTAAAAATGTGGTCGGTTACATTAAGTAAAGCCGTCGCGCACCCGTGTCCCTCCCTGAATCCCGATTGTGTTTCAGGAAGGATCTTAAACTTTTCAATATGTTCCACTAGTTGACGTTTAACTGCATATTCCAGTATCTTAGACAGGACTGGCAGGATACTTATCGGCCTAAGATCATTATATCCCGAGGGTTTGCTAACCTTAAGTAAAGGTATAATATGCGCTGTTTTCCAATCAGATGGAAAAACTGAGTGCTCAATACAAAAATTAACTACATGCGTTAAATATTTAAGAATAAAAGGACAGCACATAATTATAAAATTAATGTGGATACCATCTGCTCCGACAGCACAGGATTTTATAGAAAACAGGGAAATTGAAACATCTTTCTCCGAGATAAACTTAAAAGATAAAAAAAGAGTCGATATTTTGTTTAGTACCGCTATACAAAGCTTCAAAGCCATGTAAATCAATATTTTGATTCGGAATAGAGAACACAAAGTGTTGATTAATTAAGTTCACATCAGAAATGTCGTCAGGAATACTAGAAATATTTTTATTTTTTTGATATATATGAAGGTTATGTAAAGCACTCCACACATTCTTGGACCCTAACTGACTTTGCTGCCGAATGTAAGCCCTTTTTTCTCTCTTTATTGCTTTGTTTTTAAAATTTTTTAGCTGAATGTATTCTTGACGATCCTGTTCGGCTTTAGTTCTTCTAAATTTAGTTTTTGCTTTGTTCGTTAATGATACTAATCTCGCAATATTATCAACAAACCAGGGATTATGTGGTTTTTTAAAAACACATGTCTGAAGAGGGGCATGTATGTCCATTAATGTTTTAATATTTTCATTAAAGACATTGACATTTGCGTCATTTTGGACAGCTTGACAGACTGTAAATTCGATACGGATAGAATTAGAACGAAAACAATTTGCACATTCATATCTTAGATTTTTCTAGTATTTCTTACAGTGTAACCATTCACTTCAACATTATATATTTTTTTGAAAACAAATACCCTTACTGGAGCTTAGACAAACAGTTGATGCCATAAGAAAGGCCATAAGAATGTGCAATTCGTTTTGCTCTACTTACAACCGTTTCGATTTTACAGCCTGTAAAAATATCCAAAATGACGAACTTGAAATGTCAATATCTGTAAAATAATTGAACTTCTTAGAAATATGACCTGTTACGTCAAATATACTTTTTTGTAGAATCTAAAAATGTAACAATATAAACAGGGGGTTCCATTTGAAAAATCTTAGACATCCCCGTACATACATTTATATTTGACGTAAAAACTAGCAGAACTGAAACCAGAAATTAACAGGTCCGAAAGTCGTTGGATTTAGACCAATTTCTATTATTCCAGACTTTTCCCACACCCTGTAACTAGATATTTTTTTAGTTTAGAAGTTTTTACGGAATACTCTAATATAAAACAATTTCCTTACAAAAATATCAACATGCTTTAAGGGATCTTTAAAGAAACTCTAATCTTCTTTTAATTGTGTCATTTTTCTTCAAGTATTCCAGAAAGCTCTGTTTTCACAAAGCGCAATTTTCTGTTTCAGATTTAAACTGGGCGAGACCACAGAAAACGGTGCTTAGTGGAGTTAATACGTGGGCAAACTTTTAATTGTAATAAATTTCAAGCAGTTTTACCCGACATTTACACTATGGCAATGCAAGATGTGGCTTAACTGGAAAATAAAAAGAATGGGGATTATGTGATTATGTGTTTTAACTACACATGTATAATGCCGTATTTATTCAAACAAATGTTACACAAAGCTTAGGTTAATTCATTGCTAGGAGCTAAAATCACATACAATACCAGCGTTGTGTAAATTAATTCGATTTTGCTTTTAGAGTAACAAACAATAGTTGTGATTTTATAATCTGCCAAAATACAATGATATTATGTATCATCCGTTTGATTTTGACGCATGGACCGAGCTCTTTGTTCGTTTATGGAATAATCCGTATTTTCAGGAAAGCGATATCAATTTTGTTTCGCTTTTTTGAAACTAAATTTTTTAAACACGTTAAAAATAATGACGTATTTTTATTTATTTGGTTGCTTCTGCTTGGGGCTTTCTACATTTACATTTGTCAGCCGAACTGCTGAGTATGCGTTATACACTACTAAAATTTAATTTTCAGCCGATTGCGATTTTAAAAGCTGCAAGGTCTGCACAATAAAATATCCGCTTCTGTTATTTTATGACACCATTTATATCGTTTAAAACATGCCTTAAAATTTGTTTTGCTAAGCTAAAAATTAGCACGGGACCCGTGATATTTTTTTTATAGAATTAGGGTTTTTGCAGTAAATACAGATAAATTATACATGTGCAGGTCTGGAAAATATTTTTAACTTAAATTACTTTTTGGTACTCACTCAAATATCATATATATATATATATAGACATACAGGTTTGCTGTTATGTATGGACATTGTTGATTATTTCTAGAAGATAGCTGGCTAAAACCTTAAATACAAAAGTATTAAGGTTTTAAAGGTACATGGTAGCTCTAGAGAAATGAAACAGCCCCCTTAAAACTAAAATATTTTTTTAATTCAAAAGAGTTTAGCACCGCTTTTAGAAAATGACGAAACACGTGCTTGTATATTAAATATTTTTATGGGGATGAAACAGCTTATAAAAATGAAAATATTTTTTAATTTCATTAACCGTTACTTTCTTACAAAAAAAGAAACATGTCAAAATTTATTTTATCTCTTTCCATATAATTTTTTTCCAGTATTTAAGGTTACTAGGGGGCAAAACAGCCCCTAAAAAGAAAAATCAACATACAATTTGTTTTACTCATTTGTTTATGTAGTAATTTTTTTCTACATTTAAATATTGTACGTCATTGTGGTAGAGACTTGATTGTTTTGGATTAAATATACCCATCGGTCTCTAGCTGCTAAACGCTACTTTATTTTTAAATGTAATTTGGAAGATATATGATGATCAGATATAGCTACAGGATATGTCAAAAATAAGTGGTACGTAAAAGTGACATTTTTTTAAATGCAGTACTCTGCATTTTACTGCATTGATTTATCCACTAAAAAATTGGCGAATAAGCGTTCCCTGTGGCTATGTAATTAAGGTTTATAGGGAACCAAATATGATATAATTGAATGACAGGAGACCTTAGTACTGAATAGATGATCGAAGCCTCTTGAACTTGTAGTTTATTGTTCAGTGGATATAGCTGAATATTTTCTATGACATTCATCTTTGAAAAAAACAAATACTTAATTTTATGTAAGGTATTTTTGGGGAATTTATGGTAATTAGTTGAATTCATTAGGCTTGTAGGAGAATTTGTGTAGTTTCTGAGGTAATTTATATGGATTTATTGCCAGAGAGTTTTGGTATACAAACAAAATTTTAAGAAATCCCATAAGGCATAACGTGTTGGTTGATTTAAATATACTTATTTAATAAATCACATAAACTGAACAACTATTCTTTAGGACGGAAATCCAAAAGCTTCATAATTTCACAAAAACTGTTGGCGAAAATATTTACAAAATCTCAAAAATGTTCTGAGCCAATACCATACACTTTACAAAGGTGGTAACTAAAATTATCTAATTCTGTTTCAGAATGAATAGCGCTAGCATACAATTCTCAAAAAATTTTTGTTTTCTTTTACACTCTGTAGTATACGCTACATACAAGGTAAGAAATTTTGCGAAGCAATTTCCAAAATACAAAGAATTAGGCTTTCAGAATTTGTAAATTTCTCAAAAATTGATTTTCAAGTTTCGAAATTACATTTGGTAAAAACTAGTCCTTGTTCAATTGTCGCTCAGTTTTTAACCGGCTTCAAAAAAAGGAGGTTCTGTTTTCGGCCTGTATATTTGTTTGGCCGCAATTTTCTCTGCAACCACATTGGGGGGGGGGGGTTTAAATGGGGTTTTTACCATGTTGTAAAGCAACAATCCAGGGTGGTTTTAGCACCAAAAAGAGCCCGCTAAATTATAAGGAGCAGTAATCAAATTAGGAAATCGTATTATTGGAACACTTTTAAGCGCTGTTGATATAGTTAAGTAATAATGCAGAATGCAAATGCACTAGTATCTATTTGTTTATAATAATTAAAAATAAAATAAAAGTAAACATAAAAAAAATAGAAAAATAAATTTGAAATCAAAACCAAAATAAAAATTGAAAAAAATTAATAAAATAAGGAGATTAAAAATACCATAAATAATTTTTTTAACTTCACAAACGCACTGAAAACTAACAATAACTAAAGTTAGCAATAACAAAAGTATTGTAGAAATAAAATAAAAAATAGCCAAGTCCAAAAGGGTCTGAGATTTTTTATCAGTCTGTAAGACAAATTCTTCTAGAGCAACTAAATCAATCAACTGAAATAAACCATTCGACATTAAGAGTTCACAACTCAAAGTACGGGTTTGCGAGGAAGCAAATTCTAGTAATTATAGGCACGGAGGAGTGCATAAACCGGAATACTAATCCTGCAATAAATTGTCCATTGCACGGGTTAGGGTGGGCGCCAGGCACCAGACATTTCAATATAGCAAAACGTGATGCAACAATTTAGATCTACATTCAAAGTGGATTCCCATAAATGATTTATAACATTCCATAAAAATTTTTTTTTTTTTAATTTATCCCCAGATTGACTTAAAGGACATTATAGTCCTGGAAGCAAGAGGCATTTTTAGGGACCTGCTCGGAAAAATTAGAACGCAGGCCTCTATTTTTTTAATTGTAGCTCTTTAAGAGTTTTTTTTTAACTAGCCAGAACCCAATGCAAGTAAAAAAATGGTAAAAAAGTTGGCCATATTTGAATAAAGTAACAAAAATTTTGCCCAATTTTGTATTAATTTTTAAATTTTACATGCCTTTCTAGAGAAAGTTACAAGGCGTCGGAAATTTGTATTTCCGCCCCCCCCCCCCGCCAGTCACGAAATTGAAAAACTGTTATGCTACTCGATTCACCTAATTTTGCACACTTATTTTTAAATTTTGCCAACTGTTTTCGAGAAAGTTATGGGATGTCGAAAAATTGCATTTCCTCTCCCCTCCCGTCTGTAACGAAATTAAAAAACTGTTATGTTACTAATTTTTTACACGACGCCCCATAACTTTCTCTAGGAGGGTGTGCAAAATTAGGTGAATCAATTGACATTAAAACATATAAATATTTTGAAGGACGGAGGGGAACGGTCAAGTTTGCCCACCGTTTAAAAACTGCTTTAGTTTCTCTTGGGTGGGTGTGTAAAATTGTATTTATTGTGTGCAAAATAATGCTATATCTGTTTTTGAAATTCGATAGGTTCGGGGGGGGGGGACGACGACTTGACCCGGATAGGAAACTATAGTTACTCTCTTCCCACTGAAATCTCCTTGCTTTAGGATTCTTCGCGTGATTCATTTTCACTCAATTTTGATCAATGATTTCTTTTTTCTACATTCACAAAAGGCGATGCTAAGTATAATGAATGAAAAGATCGCAAATTTGATTTGATTGCATAATAAAACCCACGGAAAAAATACTTCCCTTTTACGAGGGAATTAATAACCTCAAAAAAAAAGAGAGTTAAAGAAAAAAGTCCGATTCTGACAGTCGTTAGGGATATTTAAAATTCAAAAAAATTGAAACACCTGCGAGAAAAACGGAAAACTCATTAAAAAGTAAACATTTCAAGTTTCAGAATGATACGAAGATGAACAAAGTAATGATTATTTGCCACAAACAAAACGAGGTTTTCAATGCAATACTATTGTTCCAGGTCCTCGAAGAAAGATAATGCCATACGACCGATGTGAATAACCAATTATTTATAAAATTACGATTAAATCTATAAAACCGTAAAAATACAGTCAAACAATTTTCCATCCATATTTTTAAAGGTTTACAGCTAAAAACTGATTTCCCTTTTCAAAACCATTCGTTAAACATAAAAAAAAAACAATAAGAAAATAAACTCATGCAGTTTTCAGGCAACACCATTTTTATGAGAATTTTTGGTAATTTTTATACACTTATGGTATTATAACTGAGAATACATCTATAGTTGGAGACGCCAAGATTTTTAGATATTAAGACATAATCTCAGAAGCATGGCTTGAACATTTTTTTAGACGATATTAATGAATTTACGTATTATGCAAATAAATTCTCCCAACATTCGGTTTTTTTTTTTGGATTCTTATAAAGGTATTCACCTAAAGCCAAAATAGAGATAATGCTATCTTATTATTATTTATTATTAAATTTTACATGAATCATTCCAATCCTATATCGCTATTAATAAATATACAAATGGTTTAAATTATATAAATTTTGTCGTCAACAATTGCTTTTCGCCCATTATATTTTTTAAATCGAGCATGGACAAATGTAATTAATCTTAATTCTGTGTTTTGTTGATTTTTTCATTTAAAAAATATTTAATTTTACTATTAATTTTAATTTTTGAATTTTTATTTTGCTGATGTTATACGAATGGGTGTCGCTAGGCCTAAATATCCCGGGCTGTATTGCAGTTCAGCTCCAGCGTTGTTTATTATATCAGGGATATTTGAGACAATAATTATAACTTAAAAATGATGGCAATTTTGGGCAAATCGTTAATAATATTTTAAGTAGAACCAAGAACAGAACTAGTTTCTATACCTATCCCTCGGTCCAACCCTTACAAATATTTTTGGAATAAACTGAAAAGTGTAACAAATAAAAAAGCAGTAATTAAACATTAGCCATCGTATCTTCCTATGCTAATATGTCTTTAACCAGTTTAAATTCTGAAGGAAAGCAACTAAATAAAATCCAATACTTAACCAATATATATAATACGCCGACTTGAAAAAGTAAAATTTTACAGTTTTTTACCTTTTTTTGTTTATACCTTTTCTTGTTCTGCTAAAACAAGAAATAATAACTCAGGCTTATCTTTTAAAGCCTACTTCATAATTCCACAAATCTAAAAATATGTTATCTAAGTACTTCTTTGTGTAAAGCACGCTAATAAAATCAATGTTAGCCGCCTGGTGTGGCAATAATTTCATGGAATTGTATTTCAGGTGATATTCAGTTAAAGGTTTTTGAATAATTTGTTGAATCGACTAAAAATGTATTATTAATGATGAAAAAATTAAATGAATGCAGTTTAAAATCACCACACTCAATAAATCGAATGGGGTGGCATTTAAGTTCTTTTTTTACTTATGATTTATGTTTTTGATGTGTACATGATTATTAATTTTAATAATACCATTTTTTTTTAATTTGTCTTAAAGAAAAATTGGACATATAGCGATCCAAAATTATAACTTAAAAATTTTTGGCAATTTTGGCAGATGGTTGTTACAAGATTTAACGTAGAACCAAGAGTAGAACTAGTTTCATGTGTGTGCAAAAATATATATATATATATATATATATATATATATATATATATATATATATATATATATATATATATATATATATATATATATATATATATATATATATATATATATATATATATATATATATGTATATATATAAATATATATGAAAACTGTCAGATAACAACTAAAAAACAGTAAATAAACATTAACGGAAGTATTAAACATTAGCCATCATATCTTCCAGAACTAATATGTCTTTAACCAGTTAAAACTCTGAAGTAAAGCAACTAAAATACATAACCAATATCTACAATACGTCGACTTCAAAAAATCAAATTTTCAGAATGATTTTAAATGTTTATCCTTTTTTTTGTTTATACTTATATATAACAATTTGTTAAATAAAAAATGAAGTATATTTTTTGGACATTTTTAGATTTTTTGTTCAAATGATAGATACAATCCTTAGCTATTTTCTATATATTTCCCTATTTAATCGCCATATTAAAACATAAACCTATGATCATCGCAATATTAGGTAAAAAAATAACGTTCTGTTATGTTCAATTTAACTTTAGCTACTTCTGCTAAACCAAGAAATAATAACTCAAAGATAAAGCCTAAATACATAATTCCACAAGTCTAAAAATATGTTATCTAAGTACTTCTTTGTGTTAAATAATCACAAAGCACGCTAATAAAATCAATGTTTGCCGCTCAGGGTGGCAATAATTTATGGACTTTATTTCAGGTGAGATGCAGTTAATGTTTTTGAATAATTTGTCGAATCGATTGATGATGAAAAAATTAAATAAATGCAATTTAAAATCACCACATCCAATAATCGGGATTCAAGTTCTTTTTTTACTTATGATTTAAAACAGGTTTTTGATGTGTGCAAGATATTATTAATTTTAATAATACCAAATTTTAAAAATCCGTCTTAAAAAAAATCGGACATAATTATAGCGTTTTAGTGCAGGAAAACAACAACTACGTTTCTGTTGTTTTAATGAAGATATGTATGTTAAGAAAAAGGTGACAATTCAATAATTCAATTCAGAAAATACATTTAACAAAATCTATATGCTTGAGAATAACAGCAACCTTAACCGGTTCAAGAAAAACAACCTTGCACAGTTCCAATAGTGTTTTGGGACCCAGATTGTATTCTCCCAGTTGATATGGAAATGAAACAAGCTGAAATTTTCCTGCCGCGACTTTTAGATACAATATGCGTAAACAATATATTAGGAAAGGCATAAAAAAAATCTTACCTTATCGTAGTCCAATGTAGCCGGTGGCAGCGTGTCCTTTTCTTTCTGGCAGACGTAATTGTTGAAATATCGGGCACAATAGTTGTGGAAGCAGGCATGGCAATCTGAAGAACAAGAAGTACCACAATGACAGCAACAGTACAACTCACAAGAACAAAGTATATGGTGAAACGAGAGTACACGAGCGCAACCGTTGGTACTGGGAGTTGTGGTGCCTAGAGCCTCCAAATTGAGGCCGCAAAAGAAGTCGGTATTATTCACGGTGGTGCACTTGGGGGCTGCTGCTGCGAGGGCCCCGGCTTCGGACTCCTCCAAGTGGCCGTTGAGGGTCCCGTCGGCATCTTCTTCCAGAGAGGCCGCCAGGTCTGAAGCCCGTTGAATAACTAAAGATACCGGCCGGCCGATTTCCCGCAACATGTAATTGTCGGCATCGATATTAACCAGAGGTAGCAGCGGAGACTTTTTCGGTTCCGCTAGCACCGTCATACGCCGGTACATTTTGTCCCTTGCAGGATCAGATTCTGACTGCTGCTGGCCCTCCGTCTTGTTCACGCTCATCTTGTCATCGTCGTCTGGTTTTGTTTTCTGTGCACAGCCAACTAACCTCCCGCAGCCGCAACACGCTTCTAACCACCTAGTAGCGGAACTCGGAACTGATGGCCCATCGCAACTCCTAACCACATCGTATATGATCAACTGACGAAGGGTCATGCGCAAGCCGGCTTTCTCGGCTCCGTGCGGCGATGTTGCCGATGCCCCCTCACGATTCTTACCGGTCCGCGCGGACACACGGCAAAGGTTAACTTGATTTAACATTCGATTTCCATTTTAACGTTAGCTGGGATATGACTGAAAAATATTTAAAAATACCGTTCTCCGACAGTACTGCTTTTTATCCATATTTCAACATAATTCAATCATTTCTTGTATGATTCCGTCTGTTTACGCGGCCAGATTTTCTCACGATCAATCATGGGTGGTGCATATCATACAAGCTATCAAAGGAGGTAAAAATTTAAATTTTAAACTTTTTACAATAAAATACAAATCTTCATTAACATGCGTGCATAGGCGCCGATTCCATAGGGGCTCTGGGTACCCGAGCACTTATTAAAACTTCTAATAATAGTAATAAAAATACTGTTCCGTCAACATCGTGTCGGTACCTCATAGGTTTTTCTAACGAGCCAGCACGATTCTTCTGGAAAATGGATCTGCGTGTAATTGGCTGATTTTTTGGTATTAGAGTTCATAACATTTTGATCAAAAATATATACTGGCATACCCTCGTCAAACCCACCGTGTGTAGACATATAATCACTTAAAATTATTGTATTTAAATAAATTTTATAAATAATAAAGAATCGTATGTAAAGGAAAATTACAGAATATATAGCGAATATAGAATATCACGGTTTGTAAAATAATAGAATTAATAATTCTGTGATTTCTGAATTAAGGGAAAATTGATATACTTTAATTACCAAAGATTTTTTTTTTTATTAGAAATTAAAATATTGAAAGTATTCTTAACAAAGAAACATTACAGGCTTTATCATTATATTGTTTACAAATTCTGAAATATTGTGTGATTATTTCTGTACACATTTAAATTAAACCGTTAGGGAACAGGGGTATTTAAATGTACCTGTGAATAATATGAAGGTATATTACAAGATATAAAACAGTCTATTATCATACTTTTTTAAAAAACTTAATAAAAGAAAACAAGTGTCCATGATTAACACTACAACGATTAGCGCAGAAAAGTTCTGAATTATTGCATTATCCAGCCCTGGATTAGGTGTGGGGCTATAGCCCCAGGCGTCATAGATAGAAGTCACAGCACAGAGCTGGTGCGATGTTTTGCGGAGATGTATCGTTGAATTGCTGTTAATCTTAAACAATACTTTTATCACGCTCTATATAGTCCCCCTGTCATGCAATAACCTTATCCCAACGGTGCTGCCATTGTTCAAAGAAATGGCGGAAGTCATTTTTTGAGAGCTTCTTCAAAACCGCCTCTAAAGCCTTAACAGGATCTAATTATGTTTGAAATCGTCGTCCTTTGAGTCTTTTTTTGCTTGAGGAAACAGATAGAAATCTCATGGGGCGATGTCAGGGCTATCTGGAGGATGCGGTACACACCAGATATTTTTAGTGTTCAAAAACTCTGTCACTATATTCGCTACGTGAGGGCGAGCGTTATCATAATAAAGTTTCCACTTTCCAATCAGCTCAGGTCGTTCTTTGGGGATGTGATCCTTCATCAACTGGAACAAAACTTGTTTATAATAACTGGCAGTTACTGTACTACCATGTGGAACCATGTGCGTATACACCATGCCTTTGTGACCAAAAAATGTTATGACCATAGCTTTAGCGGCAGATTTTTGCGCACATACCTTTTTTGGAGGTGGTTCTCCTTTTTCTACCCACTGCGTACTCTGTTGCTTCATCTCCGGATCATAACAATACACCCAAGTTTCATCCGCAGTAATAATGGTCTTCCACCATTCTTCGCCTTCTTCTTCAACGCATTGTTTCCAATATTCACAAACCGCTATCCTATTCGTTTTTTGATCTGGTGTCAGTATACGCGGAATCCAGCGAGCACAAACTCTAGATATGTTTAAATGCTTGTGTAAAAGAGTAAAAACACTTCCAACAGATATTTTAAGAATATTTGAAAATTGTGGGATAGTCAGATGTAAATCTGTGCGAATAATTACTGCTCCGGTATTGATGGTTTCCTCAGTTAGTGCCACAATAGGAGCACGTGGACCGCCTTGCAACTCACAACTTTCCCTGCCAATATTAAACTCTTTATGCCATCGAAAACAAGCAGATCTTGCTATAGACAATTCCCCAAAAGCCGTATTAATCACCGAAAAAGTTTTCGATGCTGATTCTCCAAGACGAACACAAAAATTTGATCGCATATCTTTGTACTTTCAATTCATCCATCACGATTCTTAGAGGCACGGTAACAATATCTCAACTTTAAAGTGGCGTCAAAATCAAATAAATAATTTATGACAACTGACATTTCGCAAAATGAAAGAAGCCTACTTGGATATTTTCTGCTTTTTGGCGGTATGTAGCTCGTTGCACTGGCCGTAAAAAATTCAGTCCTAGTCTTTGTTGAAAGGCCCTCATATAAATATATATATATATATATATATATATATATATATATATATATATATATATATATATATATATATATATATATATATATAAATATATATATATATATATATATATATATATATATATATATATATATATATATATATATATATATATATATATATATATATATATATATATATATATATATATATATATATATATATATATATATATATATATATATATATATATATATATATATATATATATATATATATATATATATATATATATATATATATATATATGTATCATAATATATAATCATTTAATGCTCCCAACGAAAGCCAGGAGTCACAATGTAAATTCAATGCCGGTCGTGGTATTAGCCAGCGGAGTAGTGGTTTTTGTGATTCCATTTCGTGCCTTTGCACTACACGGGGCTCGCTTGTCTATGGCGGCCTGATGAGCTCTAATAAGAGCGAAATCGCGATCGTCGTTTGACTAAAATGGATCATTGTGTCTGCTGTGATGCAGAACATGTTCCAAACAAGGATCATTTTCTTGTTGGTGTACGTGGAATGAAAACATACTATCATATATATATATATATATATATATATATATATATATATATATATATATATTAGAGAATTTTTTTGAATGAACTTTGGCCAACTTTAGATTAATAATACACAAAACTACACCAGAACCACCAACAGGAGCAAAACCGAGATTTGTGCTTACCAAGAAAACATCTGAAATCTTCGCCGGACTTGATACTCTGTTACCACGGAGTTACATTTAGCCACCTGTGGCGAAACGCATAACCCAAGAATAATTAAATCGATTTAATTACTTAGAAGTAGATAAAAAATCGGTAAAGCGACATAGTTGTTTTTAAGCAAAAAAATCGTTAATTTTTCTCTACCCAGAACTGTGAAATGAATGTTTTCTTTTATTGGGAATAGTTAAGTGTAACCCAATTTAATTCCACACATAGCCATTTAGTAACATATATTCTGTCTGTTGAAATATTTTAATTGGCGTTCAAATGTATGCCACCACATTGGATTCATACTAATATTTTACCAGTTTTCTGCCTACGACACACTTGCTTTTTGGGCATAATTTAAAATATACTAAATAATGATTTTTTTAAAACCGACATGCACAAAACTTGAAATTAAACTAAGTAATTTTTTATGCTGATTTTTTAGCCATTCTATTAGGCCGCCATTTGGTTTTGCTACATTGGATTTATACGTAAATTTCACCAGTTCATTCCTATGAAACACTTGACAAAGCAAAATTTGAAGTAAATTGGATAATCCGTTTTTTTAGTAATAATTTCACTAGGCCGCCATTTTGTTCCTCATATTAGATTTTACCAAAATATTACAAGGTCATCCCCATATAACCCTTAATGTTTGACCAACATTTAAAGTCAATCGGGTAAGTTTTTCACGATACAAAAATTTTATTTGTTCGCCATTTACTCCGCCGTCTTGAGTTTGTACAATAACTTAATCAGCCCATCTGTATACCTCAAAATTTGAAATGAATCTATTAATTAGTGTGTCAAGCCGAATTTTTAAATATTATATTTAGCCGCCATTTTGTTTCGCCATTTGGATTCGTTCCAAAATTTTACCAGTTGATTCCTACGTAATATTTCATTTTTGTGCGAATTGTGAGGTAAATTGGATAAACAGTTTTTTAGTAAAAATTTTTTTCCCACGAGAATTTAAATTTTTGACCCAAATTTGAAAACAAAAAGATTTAAAAAAATCTTAGAGGGTTATTTTTTTCGCGATTACAATACTTCTCTTTTACGAGGGAAGAAAAAACAATATTCCTGCAAATTTTAAAAGTTTTATGTTTAAAAATACAACTGTATAAAATTTTAAAATTTACAGGAATATTGTTTTTTTTTTTGTTTAAAAAGCGTTTAAGTTATTAAAACAATTATGCCATTTACGATGTATTGACAAGAACTCCACGATATATAGTCAACTTCCCTTGTTATAAATCCTTGCTTTCGTCATAGAAAGTGACAAAATACCATAACCGAATTGTATAGAAAGTTTTTTTTTAATATCTTGACATTTCACTACTGTTTCTTAGAAGAGACAGAAAAAGAAATAAATTAAAAATGTTTAGATTATATTTAAAACCTGACAAAAATACTAAATTATTCTCAATATTCCAAACATATTTCTTCTAGCATATCCTGTACCAAAATTAAATTGTTTTCGGGAAGTTGAATTGACAATTTTAAATCTAAATAGTAAGTAAAAGTTTTCCGGCTTTTTAAACAATTCGTTTCATTTGACAGTTAGGGTTTAAAATATGCGAGAAGTTAGTAAAATGTGTACCTCTTATATAATAAGCTCTGTAGATGGGTGTCAACGTATAAAAATCACCCTATACATGGTTAAGTATACAGGGTGTAAACGCATGCATGTCAGCGAACGCATCCTTTCCGAGATAGAGGTGTTAAAATGTTAATGTTTTTTAGTTTTTTTTTACAGATACCTACCGTAAATTTCTCGAAATTTTAAAGTCAAACTTAGTACACGTTATACTATAAATAAAAAAAGGACACCTCAAAATACAGTAAATTAAATTTAACATAATCTAGGTAGACTTATTTTTTTTCACCTTATCTTAACAATAAAAATAACATCTTTAAAATGATATTGATTGCCATTCCGGTTAAATTTGTGATATAAAATATAAGTGATTTACTGCTCTTAACTTTTTTATTTTTTAGTTTGTTGAAGACGGGGTAGACTTTCCCCCGAAACGTCTAAAAAAGTAAATATTTTTCAGTGTCGTTCCTCAGGTATCTTTACAATGGACCCAGAACTAAAGACAAAAATATTTCCTTCTTAAATCATGAATCTGCCACTAAAATTTCGTAATTATATAATATAAATGTTGTCAATAAAGAGACCAAATAGAGATACCAAAGTCAAATTCCTAATACTATTCTGTAACTTGTGTGTATCAAAATATTTTTAAGTCATTAGAAAAGTTGAAAATAAATATAACGCATTTTTTTTAATGACACCCTGTATATTATTGGTTCGTTAAATGTGCCTCTTTTTACCGTTAATAAATATATTAAGTTTGATACCATTATCTTTAAAGACAAGTGACAAAGCTGACAAAAATCGTACAATAAGAAGCAATGTATTCCTATTGATTCTATGGATTGTTAGAAGAGAAGCTCTCTCTTTCTAACGCATGACGTCTTATGGGTGGGTTTTTGTCAATTATCTCGTATATCTAAAGCTAAAAGTGTCAAACGTGGTATATTTATAATCGGAAGAGAAGCATTTAATGAAATAATAATATACAGGGTGTTCCATTTAAAAAATATGGGTTATGAATATCTTTAATTTTTCTAGTATTTAAAAAAAATGGAATACTCTTAAAGATAAATAAAAGAAAAATCCTACAACTTTTGTATTGAAACTTTTTTATATCTCCTATAATTAAAGCGCTCACTAAGTGTTAAAATCAAACCTTGTACAAAAGACGGTACTTTTTTTATTAGTTTATTAGTTGTACTTAAAAATTGTAATTGTTAAGAGGCGAAAAGGCAACCCCCGTGAATCTCGCGCCGGCACTGCAACACTCCCGGAAGTAATAGTAGGCTTTTGCATGGCAACCCTAATAATAATCATCAAATTAACTATGCCTGAACAGACATTTGCTAAATAACTTTCACAACGTGTAAAATATCAAAAACACCTAAGAGACACCAAAAAGTTAGAGAGCAGGAGAAATAATTTAAATATCTCTAGAAGCGCGAGGTGTATCATCAATATTTTGACACCCTGTACCTCGAAAACCAAACGTTTGCGAAGCCTTATTTATATTACTTTTTATTTAAGCGTGAAAACACGTCCCAAAGTTTTGGATATTAACTATTTACCTGTATAAGAAGCAATTTGTTACTACTAGTACATACCACAGAGTGATGAAATATATTGCCTCTTATAACAGAATCAATCAGTTAATCTATATAAAATATTTTTAATACTAATTGAAGATTAACTTTCTAATAGTGCTTAAAACTGTTAAAATTATTCTTTATCAAAATTCTCAACTATTTAGCCCATTCGTAATAAAGACAAAACAAGGAACTTCGTAGAATTGTTAAAATAAACGTTATGCCACTTATTGTCAATGGTGCTTCCTTTCGCAACGTCCATATTTTTAAAATTCAAATTAAGAACTCTATCTAAATTGCATAGCTTCTGAGTACGATTGGAACTTCTAAATAAAAAAATAAGAATACTGGTCTAAACAAGGTTGCACAGTGTCAATAGAGTATGAGTATTCACTTCGTATATATACAGGGTGGTTCATAAATAATGAGTGAAACAACATGTTATTCCTGGCATCAAAATAATTATGCTGAATTACCCCAGTCTAAAGGTTAAATTAAGAAAGATACAGGGTGACAAAGAATTTTAATTTCGATTTTCCTTATTATTTTCCATTCCATTTCATTTTTTGTCATATAATCATGAAATTAAGTTACAGGGTGTTTAAGAGCAATCAAAGAAAAGAAATCTTATATTTATTTTGTTGTAGCTGATAGGAGATGCTACCTGTAATACTATTTGCAATTTTAAATTTTTTTCTGGGCAGTTTTACATATCCCTCAACTGCAAAATATCATTATCCAACAATTTTTAAGTAAAAAATATATACTAATTAAAAGTCGCTACATTTGACCATTTTTTTTATATTTGCTATTTTATTATAGCACGCAATAACTTATTTTAATATGGTGCTACGTGCTATTTGGCCAGGGGCGACCCTAGACGCTTATTGTTGAGGAACGGGAGAGGACCCCTCGGAAGAAAAACCAATTGCCTAAAAAAGGTCTCCGCTTTTGTATTGAAAACAATAACTTAACTATCAGGACCGATGAATAAAAAGTCATGCACCCAATGTCACATTTGTATGTAATTTAGGGGGTTAAAAGGAAAACACGGATCCGCATGCTGATTCTGCTTGTTTGTCAATGTGTTTCGTAATTTGCCAACTAATAGCCAATTCAACCACATCTTAGCCAACTGCTCAAGATATAGAGTGGATAGCGTCAATCGCGAAAAAATCACCCTCCAAGATTTTTATACACCTTTACTTTTTAGGGTCCCTCGTCTCCATGATATGTTTGAAAATTCAGTACGAAAAATCTACTTATATAATCGTTTTGAAATTTTGCATAAAAAACAAGTGCAAAACAAAAACAAACTGGTAAAATTCTAGTGCTAATCCGATATAAAATTTCATTTCCTAGAATAAAAGTTTTTTATGGAGCAAAATAATAAAATTACACTATTTTTACTGTGTAAATAAAGTTACAATATTAATAATAATAAAGTAAAAATTAATTTAAAAAAACAAAGTTCAACTTTTTATGAAATAAAAAATCAGTAATTAAAAAGTTTTCCATAAGATTAATCATTTATAATGAAGCACTGTATAGAGTAGATATAACTGTCGCTGAAATATTTATCGCGAAAAACTTGCAAAAAAAAAATTTACTCGAATATTTCCAGCTGATGTGGGAAGTCACCCAATCTACCATCCCTTGTCGGCAAAATCTCCACGCACAGAAAACTTGTAATTAGAGCTGTTTATTACTGCCGCCTTTTGGGTTTAACGAAAGAAAA